>JAKMWT010000501.1:0-28407 GCA_025327155.1 Colletotrichum sp. SAR 10_75
CCCGACTCGTGTGTATAGCAGACCCATGGATCAAGAAACCCTCGACCATCTCTCTCGACTTGAGGAGCAACAAGTCGAACGTCCGATACCTGCTGTGGACCGTCCAGGCTCAGGAGGATCTCTAGCAACCCGGCCCGACCTCTTCAGGTTCCTCTCGGCCTCAGCTGGCTTCAATTACGAAACGCCCGACCTCTTCAGGCTCCTCTCAGCCCATCCTGTATTCAGAGATACACCTCCCACGTGGATCGTCCCCCACCAGCCCATCCCTGCCCCTTAGGCAGAGATTCGCATCTCCAAGCCAGATGAGTACCGTGTCCTCATCTGCACAGCCCACGGGGCAGGAAAACTCGCCCAAGTTACCACCATCTGACGATGAGACGAGTTCCGAGGATGAACTTCCGTCTGCCTGGGCGAGAAGAAGTTGAACGCCGAGGCAAACTAGCGAGGCACACGCATACATCGTTTTGGTCGGTATGTATGTTGGATCTATTGTGGTCGTGTTTTTGATTACTAACAGTTCATTCAGACCACGTCTATCTCCCTGTCGCCTCATAGTCAGGGAGTTGTCAAAGGATGATACTGTCGGGTACATGGGTTTGGCCAGGTACAAAAACAAAAGGAGAGATTAGAGAAGGACGTGTTAGTAATGGATGACATATACTCCCACAGATTGTTGTCAGTGGTCACGGAAGTTGGATTAGATGTAGGCATTGTTGAGTAGTTAGCCCCTCGAGGATCCAGCTCGGCACACGTCGATGTTGTGGGTGAGCCGTCTGATAAGTCATAATGCAACAGAAAAACAAAAAGCCGCAGTCCCCCTCTTTCCCATTAAAACATGCCTGCTAACCCCCAGTCCTGACTCTCGTCTACATCACGCTGCAGTTGGCGTAGTTCTTCTGGCACTGCTCGAGGTACCCCATATCCTCCTCGGAACCCTCCGCGACGTTGTGCTGTCTCACTAGGCCGCTGACCTTGAGCGTCTGCTCGCCGTCGCCGTGCCACCACTTCAGCTTCTGCACGAGCGGGCCCTCGTCGTCGTCCATGCTGATGGCCCACTTGCCGGACGACACCTCGACTTGGCAGTTGTCTTGCGGGAAGTGGAACTCGGGGAGGAAGACGACCGTCGGGGCGGGGTCTGAGGGTGGCGCGGCGGCCTTGAGTTTGAGGTTGAACGTGCAGCTGCGCAGGTCGAAGCCGTACTGCAGCACATCGCCTGAGACTACGACGGGGCTGGGGCGGACGAAGGCTTCGGCGGCGCGGAGGCCTGGCGCGTTGGTGATGGCAGGGTCCTTGGTTGGCTCTGTTGAGATGGATGGGTTTGTGATTGTCCTCTGGAGGTTATCGGGAGTGACCTTCGTCTCATCTGGCACGTCTCTGCTGATGGAGGTACGGGGGTTTTCTGCCGACTGTCTGGATTCCGGACTTCGGGGGAGGGGGGACATGGGCAGCGTCTTGTCGTCTAATGAGAACACTGACAAGTCTTCGCCGTTCCATAAATCGCCGTGTTGATGTGTGTTCTGGGGTGAGAGTTAGTTGAGCCGTCAGAGCCAAAAAGGTGAACCGCGTACCTTTGCAACGTAGACCCACAAGCAGTGGCCTTCCATGCCCGATCCTTCGGCTCCGAAGTAGTTGGCATCCAAAGCTAGTGATTGATCCGTATAATCTCCCGTCTTGTATGCCTTTTTGTCACCCATATCGTAAGGAATGCCGAACTCAGTCATAACACAAGGATGCTTGCCCATGCGGTCAATTCCCTCCTGGCGCAGCGATGCTAGCTGGTCCTTGAAGCAGTTGCGAATAGCAGTCTCTCCGACCTTGACCGATAGCGCCTCATGCCAGTACCTCCCGCGTAGCACGCCCACGACGTCAACGTTCCAAACTCTGTTCCATCGCTTCGTCATCAGGGTAATACCATCGTACCAATGTGGCGAGAAGCCCATCAACGGGTCGTCGTCCTCGGTGCCCTTGATCTGTGGCGGCAACTCCAGTGTAGGATACTGCATTAGCATGATGCAGTTCTTGTGAATAGGGCGGATAGCGTCTCTGTAGAGACGATAAGAGTGCATGAAATAGGTGTTAGTAAACTCCGGGTGGTCGATCGTCTTTCCGGTATTCGGGTTTTTCGCAAAGTAATCCTTCTTGAGTAGCGTGTCCGTCTTGGGGTCCCAGATACCATGCTGAGCCCAGACGCACTCTCCCAACTTCCATCCCTCGTCACGCTTCCATCCATACCTCGAGTCGTCGTAGTCCGCGGGCAACCACGCAATCTCGCCGTGGGGGTCAATCAACGAGCGGCCGACCTTGTACGGGCCCATGCCACCCATGTCCCAAGTTTCCACCTCGCAGGCACGGCCGGATCCCGTCAAAATAGTCTGCCAGATGGTCGGACATGAGCCCTTCTTCAGTTTCTGGGCGCTGGGAATGACGCTAACGTCGGCGTAGCCCACCAGGCCGCACCCAGGTTCGTTCATGCTCTCCCAACCCACGACCACCTCGTTCTCAAGGTCGCCGGCCTCGTGTATGCGCTTCGCAAGGTGCGCACAAGCAGCGACAAAGTGGCCCTGCAAGAAGTCTTGAATGTTGATACCGTTGATAATGCACTTGGGCGCAAAATCCCTGCCGCCAAAGTACATGGTGAAAATAGTGGCGGCGGCTAGGCGCCAGTAGTTCGTCGACCAGATCATCTTGGGGAACTCGTCTGGCTTCGGGTAGGTGTTGTGTACGATGGCCGCTTCGGTCGCTGCGAAACTTTGGGGGTTGAGGCCGCAGGCGTAGATCGTCCACATGGGCGCGCCGGAGCCTCCGCAGAATCTAGACCACTTCAAGACGTCAGTATGCGGTGGGAGCGGGTAGCCGGGGAGCGGAGGAGACATACCACGTCCTGGTGGGGATCCATAAAGACATAGAAACCGTACTCTTTGGCTATCCTCAGAATCTCAATAGTGTGCTGAATCCATTCCTCATCGTAGCGTCCAGGGCCGGCAGCCTCGATGGCCTCCCATGTGAAGACATAACGGATGGTGTTGTAGCCGTATCGCTTTATCCTGGAGAAGTGCTCGTGCGCCTCCTCCTTGGGGAAGGGCCTGTTGTGGAACTTGACGTTGTCGCCGTCGAAGAAGTCTTCGCCGACGTGCGAGGGCTGGTCTGGCTCGCTGGGCAGCTTGGCGTCGGCGGCGACGTTGAGACCCCGGAGGACAACCTGTCTGCCGTAGCCGTCGCGGAACTGGCCGTCCTCGATGGTCAATCGCAACGAAGACATGACGACGGGCTTTCTTCGAAATGGTTTCGTTGGGCAGTGTGATAATCGGCTCTTGACAGCGCCCGGGTAATGCGGTGTCGAGAGGTTGTGCGGTCTGCTGCTTGGCAGAAAAAGAGGTCCAGATAGGAGAGCACGAGGGACGATAGGTGCGAGGTCGAGTCCAGAGCCGCGGCGGACGGGATGCCAAAGGTCCGAGATTGAAATTGGGACGGTTCGATGACGTCCTGATGGGGGGCCGTGATTAGTGGACCGCGACAGGGTGCCTTATCACGCCAGTGCAACGCTTTAGCGACCGCCAAGCGCTAATTTGGACGGGAAGGGTCTTCTGACGACGTTGGCACCCAGTGCTCTTGAACATGAAAGTAACCTTTAGTCGATGAGTAACGGAACAAGATAAGAGAGTTCAGTCATTAAAACTTGGGATTCGGGAGAGTAATACAGTTTTATAAACACGAATTCTGAACATAATTAACAAAGCGACCACGACCAGCCACGACACCTGCTCCAACACCTCATCAACTGTCTGGAGAGCGCCAGCGTGACTTGCACCGGCCACACTCGCTCGTTTTCGTGTTCCAGAACCGACCCGGGAGCCAATTAGCGTCGGCACCCAAGGCTTTCAGCGGGTATGGCGGGGCCCGTAGCGTCGAATCCCGCTTGAACTCCGGGTCGACGCCGCCAAAATCGCGGAGACAGCGGCCGTTCGCCCCGGGGCTAGGAGCACGTCGCCGTCGAGCTTGGACTTCGCAAGGGAGCGGTGAGTCGGTGACGAGACACCACGCCACCGAAACTTGTTGTGGAGTGAACCACGAGTTTACCCAGAGGATTACCCGATGAGGCGATGTCCACCATGCGCCGCTTAATCCCCGGGAGCGTTGCTCAGTGAAACAGCATCGTCGTAAGCTTAATCGCAATTGCACGTTGGCGGTGGCGTTGGCGTTGCTGACGGTGCGGACGAACTCTGGGTCCGGAGGATAAACCCAAATCGCCGCATAATCACCGGCCATTCCGGACATCAGACGGTTAAAGTGAACAATTGTTTACATTCAGTCAAACTATCTGCTGCCATCTCAAGCATGAATACTGCTCCTGTCGCTATCACTGCTATACCTCTGCCCAACCCCGAACGTCCCTCCCCCAGGACTCGGCTCCGGAGAGCCCCATATCAGATCGGTGTACAAGCTCGGCTTGATGTCATGCCTCCTGAGGAAGTAATGCTTGATGAACCACGGCAGGTACTTGGTGACCTGGTGGCGCATGAATCTGTGTTTCGATACCGCAAACACTAAGTCCAAGTCCTCGAGGCTTCGTCGCTTGGTCTCCTCCAACAGCAAAAATACCAGAACCAATGCAACTATATTTAGCCCCGCAAATAGGTAAAGCGCGCCGTCATCGTCCAGTCCTGAGTTGATGCTCGGGAAGAAGATGGACAAGAGGCCCGCAAAGCCGAGGTTGACCGCGATGGCGAACGCAGCGCCGGCTTCTCGGTGCGAGAGGGGGAAACTTTCCGACGCGTAGGTGAACGGGATCGGGCCGAGGCCAGGCGAGTAAGCCGCCGCGAAGAGGAGGAGGAAGAGAGCCACGACGCCGATCTGAGCAGTGTCATCCTTGATGTTGAACGCCACGCCCGCGAGGAGCATGAAGAGCGCCATAATTGGCAGCGTGAGCAAGAGCCATTTCCTGCGTCCGAGAGTATCGATCGTCCGGATGGCGGGGAGCCCAAAGACGAAGTTCACGGCCCCGTACCCGAGACTGAAGTACATGGCGGCGCGGTCGTCCTGGCCGGCGCGGCTGAACAACGTGCCGCTGTAGAAGGCCAATACGTTGATACCGCACAGCTGCTGAGCTAGCGAGACCGTCGAGCTGCTGATCAGCGCGTTCCGCAGGCGTCTCTCGAGGAAAAGCTGCCTGTACTGGCGCAAGAAGCCAGTCATGGTCTTGATAAAACCAGGAATCATGCCCGGCTCGGCGGTCTTGCTCGACATTTCCTCTTGTTCGATTGACTTGTGGACGAGGTAAATGTCTCGGAGGGCTTGCAACTCCGTATTCCTCAACTTCCTGAGAATTTGGTATGCCCGTTGCGGGTTGTAGCGGGGACTCGACACGCGCATCAGGTATCGCGGGCTCTCGTCACAGAAGAAAATGACCAGGAGAAGGAGTGCGAGTGCAGGCACGAGAGGGGCGGCGACCATGAGTTGAAAGGTGAGCCTCTTGTTATCGGATACATCGAATATCAGGTTGAATGCGAGCCCGATCATGCTGCCTGCTGCCACCCACAGCTGCCAGGCGAGGATGGACGTACCTCGCCAGAAACCGACGGCAGTTTCACTGGCGAGGATCGGGGTACTGACTGCCTTCAGTCCCATGCCTTGAACAACCATTAGCCCTAGTGCAGGTGTCTCGGAAGCAAACGGGGAACTTACCAATGCCGTTGACTAGACGGATAGCAAACAGCTCCTGCCAGGTATGAGCAAATGCAGAACCCAGTGAGCTCGCAAAGATCAAGATAGCGGCGACAATCATTCCACCTTTGCGACCGAGATAGTGATTTACGGGCAGTGCTAACGGACAGCCGAGTACTGCGGCGAATAGGAATGGTGACGAGTTGGCAGCCCCTAGCTTCCAGTCATCTGGCCGGACGTCGAACCTGTTTCCGCTCACGATCTCGTCGTTTGACTCCAGAGGCTGTGTCATGTTCAGACCGAACTCGTTGGCGTATAGAGATGCGCCGTTTAGAGATGCTTGAACATGGCCTGCGATACAATAAGCTTACACTCCGGTTCATGATCGCGGGATTGCCAAAAAAATCATCTTACCTTGGAGAAATGCCGCAAGAGAGACGGTAATGATGATAGTCCACATGCCCCTCTCGCTGAACGGAACATCACGCTCTCGCCTCAGCGCACGTTTCTCCTCCGCCGTCAACTGGACCGGCAGATCTTTGCCTGCGCCCGGGAAGGTGTTTCGCGCGACTTCATCGTACAACTTTATATCCTTGGCCACGCGAGCAGCCCGAAGCAAGGCAGTCGTGTCGACCGTCAGCCGTTCAGCGAACGACTTTACGTCTGCTTCAAGCTGTTCATCCGTGTAGTGGGCTTTTCCCTCACAGTCAGCACGCAATTGCGAACATCAGATAGCATCCTAACTGACCAAGCGGGTTCTCAATCACTGCACGATCGTTAATCTGTCGTCGCCTCGCCTGGGCTTGCGCCGTCGGCCGTTCACGGCCCGAGTACGACTCGGCGTGCCCCAGTGTGTCCATCGATGTCAGTTCCATCTTGATGATCAGGATACTTCCCTGCTCGCGTGAGGCGAATCACCTTCAGAGAGGAACCATGTGGGAAAGAAGACCTCGAACGTAGGGCTGAAGTGTCCCAGAAGGCCAAACACCAATCCCGGATCATAATTGAAGGGCGACCCGGGACGTTCAATCATTTTAAGGCCCTCTCGCCCGTCGTGCCACACAAGGCTTCGCGAAATGGCACGAACCATGGTCCTAAAATCCAAGACCCCCAGCAAATCCCGCCGCCCCGCGGGAGCGAGGGTAAAGTCCAATGGGAACGCAAAGTACACTTCCGCGTCTAGGAAAGGGAAAATGAGACCCTGGCTTGGCCAACGTTTTCCTCTTCCCCCGTGTGTGGGCAGGCTGTGCAGCAGTAGAAAGAACCGCGCTTCCAATGTGTCGCGCGCACCATGCATGAGGCCGTCACCCAAGTGAATCCTTCCGGGCTCGGCCAACGACGAGACAAGTACCGGTGAACTCGCATACTCCTCATGCGGAGTAGTGAGCACCGTAAGGGAGGAAGAAGCGGGGAGAGAGGTTGGAGTCCTGGTTGCCTTAAAAAAAGTCCTGGCAATTCCTATGTAGGGCTGGCTGGGCCGCCATAGGTGGCGAAGCCGATCCTTTCCAATCTCCCTTGTCACACCCTCCAAGAACCCTCTTTCGGGTGCGAGAGCTGCATGTCTGACTTCAGCTGCCCATGCCGTGACATTGCTTTCCATTGCGCTGGGAAGTGGCACGTCCACTTCTCTCCACACCGAGAATGGATTTGGGGGAGACAAGGCTCTGGGTTCCTGACCGGACGTGGTGTGGGAGAGACCTCCCATGTCAAGCGAGATGGCTCATATCGGAGCCTCGTTTCGGGCACAAACAAACGCCTCTCTTTTCTCGAGATGGAAGGCTTCCCGTGGTTATTTCCTACACCGATGGATGCAAGAAGAAAAAGGTCAGCCAGACGGCTAATGCACCACGAACAGGCAGCACTTGCGGGTGGCTTACCCCCGCGAGCCAATGGCCATGTCCAGCTCGCATGTGTCGTTGTCTTGCAGGGCTGCAGATCACACACGCCTGCTGTTGTCATGATGAGCAAACATTCAAGACCCAACCGAGTGCTCAAATCGTCCCGTGTCTCCGCTGCGCCACGCGGGTGCGGCCCCGACTCCAACTTTCCACTTGGCAGAGTCGGGGACGGGTTGACGGGATGAACTGGAGGTTGGACTGGACTTCAAACCCCCCTGCAAAGACGACGGCGCTAACCCCGGTCTCCAATGAAATACCCCGCGGGGATGCCCACCGACTGGAGATGGGATGGTGCCCGAGAAAGGAAGCTCAGACAAACGGATTCGAAGTATTGCATCTCGGACTCGAAACTGAGCCACCGACAGTTAGCTGGCCAGTGCCAGGGCTCGCGTGGGTGTTTTCATTGTACTCGGTGAGGAAATCCCAAGGCGACCAACTGTTACACACACCGCAGCGGTTGCCTGCTGTGCGCTCGTGATGGCCGCTGATGTGGCCATGCCCCCCATATTCCCAAGGAAGAGTGCACCGTGTGTGTGTCTCGGGGGGTGACTAAACACGGGTCATAACCTGTCGATCGCGGGGGAGGACAGGGGGTCCGGCATCGATGAATAAAACTCCTTCATCGCTGTTATCGACTGCAAGTCCTGACACATCATCGTTTGGCCCGTCTCGCGTTCCCCACATCAGACTTGGACTTTCTCACAAGCTGCATAACATGTGCCTAAACAAACGCTCGAGGCCAGCGTCAACTGATTCCCGCGAGACACTGGGGCGCGGCTGCGTCCCGAACGACTGATCCGTCAACCAACAGCTCGATATTCAACACAAGGCTTGAAGGCAGACAGACACGATGGACCCCATCAGCATTTCGGCCTTCACCATGACGCTTGTCGGCGTGGCCGGCAAGATCGTCGAGGGGACCGCAAAGTTCGTGGAGGAGACGAAAATGATTGACTCCAGCATTCGCGACTTCCACGAGACGATCCGAAATCTGTATGCAGCGCTACGGAACGTCGCCCGGATCCTGGACCAACACCCGACACAGCTTCCTTTCGAAAGGGAACACCACCAAGATATTTACCGGATCTTGAAGTCGTGCAGCGGAGCACTTGAGAGGTTGAGGTCGGCGCTGCCAGAGCTGGCCCAGAACTCCGGCCCCATCGCGAGGGCGCGCGCCAGTTTCACCGCGACGCTGAAGCAGAGTGTCATTCGAGATCTCGTGTCGCACATCACGTCGTATACCCAGGTTCTTCAACTGAGTCTGATAACTCTGTCTCTGTAAGTAGATCAGAAGTCCCCGCGAGTTCTCCGAGCATGTCAGTGCTAACAGTGACCAGCGGCTCCGTCTGGAACCAGCAAAAGTCGCAGGACCAAGTCCACATTGAGATCAGAAAGCTGACCGATGCCATTCGTTCTGCCAACCTCGTTTCGAAGTTGACCAGCGTCCATCGGCGACCATCGATGGAATGGGACGATGACGATGGAACCCGGGTAGAGGATTCTCTGTCGGTGACGAAGGAGATCCAAGCCTGGCGCATGTCAGCAGACGAGGTCGCAGCGGCAGTGACGCTCCACGATGTTGGCCACGACATCGGCCGGGACCCATCTCTGCATTCCTTCAGCGGTTCCTTCACCAAACTGCCGACTGCAAAGGACCTTGGCTCAAGGGAGTCCCTCAGCGATGTCGAGTCCGATGATTGGGACCCGGAACCCGAGCGCAAGGACGGTCCAAGCAAGGAAATCCTAAAGCATCAGTACGAGGCCAACCAGGATATCGTGAATCAGCTGGTGAAATGCGGCATCTTTCTTCGAGCGTCGCTGTACCAGAAAAGGGGCATCGAACTCCGCGAGCAGCTCAGCAAACCGGGATACGACGACGCGTTCAAGTTCTCGGAACAAGCGGCTATGAAGGAGCGCCTCGCCGAGATCCTGCTGTACTGTGAGACCGAGGACGAGACGGCCGAGGCAAAGGTGATTCTCCAAAAGCTGCTGCAGGAGGAAGTCAAGCAACCCGAGAATGAGCGGGATGACGAGCGTAGGAGCAGGCTCTACCATGACCTCGGGAGCCTTTACATCAAGCTGGGGAACTTGAGGCAGGCAAAGACGTTCCTAAGCCGCGCTCTTGAGGGGAGAAAGAATCAGGCCCCCATGCCGGTCGACTTGGTATTGGATACTGCCAACCTATACATCAAGGCCTTGCAACTCGCCGAGGCTTATGATGAAGCTCGCGGGGTGAAAAACTGGGTCGACACGGATGTCATCCCGCTTACCAGTCGACCAGCCTCGCCCCCGGCTTCAGACACAACACCGGGTCCTCGACGCCCGTCGGCCATGGGAGAGCTGTCGCTGGTGTACGCTTGGTGTAGCAAGAACGGATTCGATATTGACGCACCAACTGGTTTCCACTTTGACGCTTGCGATTTTTTGACCAGCACATCGCCTCTGCACAAGGCGATCCAAGACGAGAATGTCGAGATCTTGAAGCTGATGATGGGACACGTCACCAGTCTAGAGAACGGGGGCAACGTTGGTCTCCCAACGCCGCTGCTGCTTGCCGCCTCGACAAGAAACCGCGAAAGCGTCGGCTTACTTCTTAAGCACAATGCTCGAGCCGACGTCAGAGATAGCGCGGGACAGAGCCCTCTCCACAAGTGCCAGAGCGAGTCCGGCGGCGTCAACGTTGCCCAGCTCCTCCTCGACAACACGCCCGGCCTGCTGAACCTCATCGACAACTCGGGGAAAACGGCTCTGTACATGGCGTGCGAGATGGGCAATAAGGGAATGGTGAAGGTCCTCCTGACTCGAGGGGCAGATCCAAACATCTGCCACCAGGCAAGGAGGGGGTCTGCTTCATCCGGCACGGAGAGCCCCAACATCTGCACCCCGTTGATTGCAGCAATCCAAGTAGTGGCGACTAGAAGCGCCCGAAAGATCACCGTGATAGAAATGCTACTTACCCACGGTGCGAACCCGTATCTGACGGACGCGAACGGAAGGAACGCCTTCCAGGCCGCGAACAATTCTGGGTTGGCGGGGTCGGAGATCAAGCGACTTCTGCAGCAGCATGTACAAATGCCGACGCGCAAGTCCAGCGATGCCTCTTCTTCGACCGTCTTCACGAGGTCGTCCACGTCGAGCGAGCCTATTCATGGTCCGCTGGGGCAGAGACGGGGACTGATGAGGTTTCTGACCAAGACGGACTCGAACAACTCTGGCGTCGATTCGGTCCCAGAGGGGGAGTAGGTGCACGGGATTGGAAAAGGTGATTGTGGCGGATGCGATGATTTGTGCACTTATAGATACCCTTGTATGCGAGCGAAAAATGAATCGAGTTGATCTGTTAGCTTCCGTCGATTAAATCAGTGTTTTCCCATCTTCGAAGTATTGTTGACAGCAGCAGCAGCGATAAACTAAGGTCTATGGCGAGGTAAGGTACCTTAGACGGTTCGCGATGTGGAGCTTAGCGGGCGCCTTATCTTATCGGGTCGTCACAAATGCTCAAAGCGGGGCATGATGTAATAAGGGAGGCGCCGTGGCTCACTGCTGTGGTGGGGCTTGCACTTTGTAGCGCTCACCACACATTGCACCTGGACTTGTCGTCTCACAAACAGTACCTCTTACGAGCTGTCACCACCCTGGTCACTGGTGATGCCCCGCCATCAGAAGAAGATCTCACTTTCATGATTCACACCCTCAGTCGCCAACTACCATGTCGAGCTCCAAGGCTGCTGTGAAGGCCATTGGCGACTCTGTCAAACAGCAAAAATGGGACGACGCCATTCAGAAGGCGACTGAGTTCCTCGAGCGCGAGCCCAAGCACTACCAGGCGTACGCACCGTCTCTCCACAAATGACAATTTGCCTTACAAGCCTGCTGACGCAATTCGCAGAAACATCTTGCTGGCTTTCGCTCTTGACAAGAAAAACCGCGTCGATGAGGCTGAGAAGGCATACAAGACTGCCGCTGCGCAGAAGCCCAAAGAGCCTGCGGCGTGGCAGGGTCTCATCAAGCTCTACGAGAAACAGGACCGCAAGCGCATAGAGGCCTACCACCAGGCTGCGGTGAGCTTGGCAGAAATCTACCGTGATGCCGAGGACATGTACAAGTGCCAGGATGTCATCGACAAGTTTGTCGACTTTGCCAGATCACAGGGTGACACTTCCCAGTACATCGACGCCTTGAGCGTTATCCTCCCAGGAAGCCCCATCTACCCTGCACTTGAGGGCAGAGTGCCGCACCCCGCCAAGACCTACGAGACCATGGCGCAGATCATTGAGACCGACGAGAAGAAGCGCATCAACACGCTCATCGGCGAGCGCAGGACGAGGATAGGGGCGCGCTTGAACGAGGTCACGCTCGAGGTGAAGCGCGAGGTCATTGCTCAGAGCAAGCTCGAGTACATTTATCAACAGCTCATCAACTGGACAAACGATGACGAGCTCCGGCGGAGGTATGAGGAGAAGCTCCTCCAATGGTGTTACGACCGCCTGCTGGTTGCGCCGCTTGGCCCCGAAAAGGGCTTCGCTCTTCAAGCCGTTCTGAAGCTGGCCCTGGACATGGTCATTATCAAACACCCTTACAGACTCGCATGGGAGATTGCCATCAACTGGAAGGACGCCAAGGAGATCAAGGAGTGGGACGTCAATATGCTGAGGGACTATTGCACATTCTTCCCTGAGACCGACCTGTACAAGGTCATCACTGGCTTTTTGACCAGCAGCATCTCTCCGTTCCCCAAACCGACGCCCGCCGCACTCGAGGCAGAGGAGACCGAGAGTGAAGACGACGAAGGTGGCGGTGTGTCCATGGTGCCGCTGACAGAACAGGATAGAATCCTGATGATGACGGACGGTATCACAACGTCAGACTCGTTGTTCGCTCATCGTTTGATGGGAGAGTACTACCAGCATCTAGAGGAATACGAGAGCACCGTGGAACAGATGAGAAAGTCCATGGATCTCCTGAAGTCGGAGAGGACAAAGACCGGTATGACATTCCAGAACACGAGTGATTCTTTCTCGCTGTACTTGGGCACAGCTCTGGTATTCTATCAGTCTCCCAGAAACCACGGCGAAGCCAAGAGACTGTTCGAAGAGGTTCTCACACACGATCCATCATCTACCCCGGCGCTGATCGGTGTTGGTCTCATTTACGAGGAAGAGGAGGACTTTGATGATGCCATCGATTTCTTTGGGCGCGCGCTGAAGAGAGATCCTAGCAACCTCCGTGTCAAGACTGAATCTGCCTGGGTACAGGCGCTCAAGGGTGACTACGAGAAGGCTAAGCTGGAACTGGAGGCCTCCCTCCCATTGATCGAGGAGATGACGCCTCCGTCGAAAGATCTTCTTGCACAGACACAGTACCGCCTGGGGTCCTGTCTGTGGAACCTAGATTCTTCAAAGGCCGCTCGCAAGAGTCGCACAGGTGCTTACGCATACTTCCTGGATTCTCTCAAAAACAACCTCAACTTCGCACCATCGTACACAAGCCTCGGCATCTACTATGCCGACTACGCCAAAGACAAGAAGAGGGCTAGACGGTGCTTCCAAAAGGCTGTCGAGCTCTCATCTTCAGAAGTCGAGGCAGCTAAGCGCCTGGCTCAATCATTTGCTGACGAAGGTGATTGGGACAGAGTTGAGTTGGTCGCTCAGCGGGTGGTCGACTCTGGCAAGGTGAAGCCACCGCCAGGTTCGAAGAGGAAGGGCATCAGCTGGCCGTTTGCAGCACTTGGTGTTGCGGAGCTGAACAAGCAGGATTTCCACAAATCAATCGTGTCCTTCCAGTCAGCCCTGAGAATATCGCCGGAGGACTACCACTCATGGGTGGGCTTAGGAGAAAGTTACTACTCATCAGGTCGCTACATCGCCGCGACCAAGGCTATTCTTAATGCGCAGAAGCTGGAAGAAACTGCTTCCAAGGAAGTTCTTGGCGATACTTGGTTCACCAAGTACATGCTTGCTAACGTCAAGCGTGAGCTGGCCGAGTTTGACGAAGCCATTGCACTCTACCAGGAGGTCAACGATGGCCGGCCGAATGAAGATGGCGTCGCCATCGCACTTATGCAGACCATGGTTGACAACGCGCTTGATTGTGTTGAGAAGGGCCTCTTTGGCAAGTCAATTCAACTTGCCAAGGACACCATTGCTTTTGCATCCAAGGCAGATGCGACCGTCGTCGAGACGTTCAACTTTTGGAAGTCGCTTGCCGACGCGTGCTCCGTCTTTTCTGCAGTGCAAAGTAAGGCTATTGAGTTTCCTGCCGAGTCCATCATGACTCTCATCGAGAGCGGCGACAAGAAGGCCTATGAAATATTTGCCGATGTAGACAATGTTGGCACTGGTGTCATTTCTGCCAAGGGTCTATTCTCTGAAGATGAGAGACTAGGCGTCGACCTGACAAGATGCATCCACGCTACGATCCTCTGCCACAAGCGAGCAATCCATGTCTCGGCCAACGATTTGCACGCGCAGGCCGTCGCATACTACAACCTAGGCTGGGCGGAGCACCGAGCTCACATCTGTCTCCCATCAAGCATTCGGAAGAAGTCTAGCGTGTATCTCAAGACCGCTATGAAGTGCTTCAAGCGGGCCATCGAGCTCGAGGCAGGGAATTCCGACTTTTGGAACTCGCTGGGAGTCGTAACGAGCGAAATCAGCCCGGCGGTGTCCCAGCATTCATTCGTCAGAAGCCTGCACCTTAACGAGCGAAGTCCTGCGGCGTGGACGAACCTGGGCACATTGGCCTTGCTGCAGAACGACATGCAACTTGCCAACGAGGCCTTCAACCGCGCGCAGTCGACAGATCCCGATTACGCGCATGCCTGGCTCGGCCAGGGCTTCGTTGCGCTGCTCTACGGGAAGACAAAAGAGGCGAGGGGTCTGTTTACACATGCCATGGAAATCGCGGAGTCGTCATCTGTCCTTACGAGGCGGCAGTTCTCCGTCTCCGTGTTTGACTACATCCTGACCACGACGTCCGCCAACATCTCGTCGCTCATCCAGCCCATCTTCGCGCTTGGCCAACTCAACAACTTGAAGCCCCAGGACTTGGCTTATGGACACCTGTCGACTATGTTCTTAGAGCGCACTCACGACAACGTCAAGGCCGTCGAGATTCTTGAGAAGATCTGCGGCATCCTGGAGGCGGACTTCGAGGTTACGGAGTCGCCTCAGGCTCTCGCACAATTCGCTCTCGCCAAGACGGACCTGGCCAGATCCTACTTGGCTTCCGGCTCGTACGAGCAAGCCGTTGAGTGCGGTGAAATGGCGCTCCAGCTAAGCAGCGACGAGTCTGACAACGAGCTGACAAAGGAGGAGCGCAAGAAGGCACGTCTCTCGGCTCACCTGACCGTCGGCCTGGCGCAATACTACAGCAAAGACATCGACGAGGCGCTTCTCTGCTTCGAGTCGGCTCTGGAGGAATCCGATGGCAATGCCGATGCCGTCTGCCTCCTTGCTCAGGTGCTCTGGGCTAACGGCTCAGAAGAGTCCCGCGAGAAGGCTCGCAACTCCCTTTTCGAAGTGATTGAGAAACAGCCCGACCACGTCCAAGCTGTTCTCCTCCTCGGTGTCATTGCAGTCCTCGACAATGACGAAGAGTCCGTCGAGGCCGTCGTCGCCGAGCTCGAGGGCCTCCGCACGAGCGATAAGATTGCGGACGCGGAGCAGTCCCAGATCGGCGAGGTGCTCGGCGCCGTGGCGATGTTGGGCGAGAACAGCACCGACGAGGATGTATTGACCCAGATCCAGACGGACATCATGCTGTACCCACATCTGCCGCACGGGTGGTCGAACCTGGCGGAATTTGGCGGCGAGGAGTACCCGGCCGAGATGGCGTTGACGGTGGCCAAGAAGGGCGTTCCGCCTCGGGGAACGCTCGAGGCGGAGGACCTGGCCAAGGCATACGCCGGCACGGGTGTTGCTGCGCATGCCCAGACGGCCATTTTCTTGGCGCCGTGGACGGTGGCCGGCTGGAACTCTTTGCGTGAGGCGGTTTCCGGGAACTAGATGTGGCGAGCGTGGCCGAATCTGTCTGAAGGCTAGATGTGAAGTCATGGGCAAATAGGGCTAGATGAAATTGCTCATGACAGTGAAGGACGTGTCCATCAAATAGATCCAGACGGACGAATAAAGCGAAAAAAAGTTCAAAGCAAATGCATATCGTGTCTATAGTCAAATGGGTATACCCGAACTCCAATTAATGCATCACATCCCTTCCCTCTACGGCCGATCAGCCCCGACAGCCTCCTTCAACCTCGCAATCCGCCCTTCCATCCACGCCTTCTGCCATGCGTCAACCTTTCCTCCCAACATCACACACTTCTCCGGCTCAAGCAGCACCGTGCCCCTCGCCACCACCGTCCCAGCCTTGAGCATGACCTTCTCCCCGATATTCGTAACCCCGACCCCAATCCTCTCCACCCGCCTCAGCTCCATCGCATACACCTTCTGCCCCTTGCAATCCTGCAGCACGAGCCTGTGCGTCGCATTCTTCCTCTGCTGCGGCGCCGCTGCCGCCGCCTGCGTCCGCCCCGAAGCACCCTCGTCGACGTTATCGTACTCGGCCTGCTCCTCGGCCGCAGCCAGCCGCACCACGCGCCGGCCGGTGGTCATCTCGCCGCGCGCCACGGCCTCGAGCTCCTCGACCTGCTCCCAGCGCGAGAGGGCCAGGTTCTCGACGTCAAGGACCTGGCAGGGGACGTCGCGGGGCAGCGTCGTCTCCGGCGTCTGCGGGTCCGTCGCCGCGGGCGGGAAGGTCGCTGACGAGGAGGGGTCGAGCAGGTTGGGCGTCGTGAGGTCCGAGGCGAGGAGGCGCGCTTTGGCGGTCGCGATGAGGGAGGGCAGCGGCGGGGTTGGGACGCGCGAGGTCAGGGTCGTGGTCCAGGGGACGGAGGGCGTCGGGAAGGATTGGGAGTGGAGGGCGTTGCGGATTTGTGTGGTTGCGTCCATTTTCCTGCTCGTTGTTTTGGTAGGAAATTTTACATTTTGATGTTGTTGGGTTTGCAGTGTACCTAGGAAGAGACGTTCTTGGTGGGCAGAACACAACTTGAGAATAGCTTCAGTGGGGTAAAAAGCTGGCAAGCACTTAAGGTACCCCCAACTTCCCGGGCCCGGCCCCACTATAGATCTCCAAAATTAGAGCCACTGCAGGTGCACGCTAGCGCAGCCTCGCTGAACAGCTGAAGTCCAAGGGGCCGCTACCCCACACGAGCTCTGTCGACCTATCGCCAGCATCCCCGTCATCCTTCAACGCAGCCTCGCGCCGCAACCGTCAACCATCACGAGCTTCACAGCAGCGTCTCTACGCATCACACCACCACAGCCTCTCGGCTCCGTCCCTTCCTTATGTGCAACGTAACCCTCAACAATCGAAACTAGAAAAGAAAACGGCACCAAAAAATGGCTTCAATCGCCTCCCCCCGCGAACCGCCCGCCCTCACCCGCCGCGTTTCCGCGCAGCCACACACCCCGACATCCTCAACCCGCCCCTCCCTCGACGCCCCGCGCTCCGCGACATCCTCCCCGAACCCGTCCTCCTCAGCAACCTTCGGTGCCCCCGGCACCACGGCGCCGCCCTCCAAACGCGCCAACCGCGCCGCCCTCCGCGAGTACTACAACCTGAAAAAGGGGACGACCACCCCGTCCCTCGAAGTCACCGACGCAGACGACGTCTCCTCAGAGCGCGGCGGCGGCATCGCGGAACACAGCGAGGTCCCGCCCAGCGAGCTCGACAACGCAAGCTTCGACGCCGAGGCGTACGTGCGCAAGGCGCTGGCGGAGAACACGCTGGACGACCTGCTGAGGGTGTACACGCGCGTGCTGGGCGAGATCCGGGCGCTGGATGCGGAGAAGAAGGCGCTGGTGTACGACAACTACTCGAAGCTGATATCTGCCACGGAGACGATTCGAAAGGTGAGCATGCTCTTCCCCCTCCTGCGTTCCTCGTTGGGAGTACCGTGAACTATTGAGGATGTGGTCTTTGCTGACGCTGAGCTTCTAGATGCGCGCGAACATGGACCCCCTGAACCCCATGGCGTCGACACTTGACCCGGCCATCGCGGGTATATATGCCCAGGCGAGCTCGATCCGCGAGGCGCTGCGCAAGACGGTGGCGCCGCCCGGCTCGCAGGAGCGCCTGGACGAGGAGGCCGCGGCGAGGCGGCGGAGGACGAGGGAGCTTGCGAAGGAGGTGCTGGGGACGCCTGAGAAGTTGCGGAAGCTGGTGAAGGATGGCAAGGTTGAGGAGGCGAAGAGCCTGTGGGAAATGCCGAGGCGGTTGCTCGAGGTTTGGAAAGAGAAGGGCGTCGGTGGGAAGGACGTAGTGGAGTGTATTGAGGAGGGCGATGCGGCGTTGAGGGGCACGGGGGAGAGCAGCGTGAGGACTTCGAAGGACAGTGGGAGGTCTTGAGCGAGGCCGAGGTGCGGTTGTTTAAGGGCATAGCGAGGGTGTTGTGGCGTTAGTTGACTGCTTACTGGGCTGATATACTTGATATAGATTAAATCGGAAAAACTGGACGATATAGCAGGGGATACACTGACATCTCACATCACATATACAGTCGTTCACAATTCTGCGGTGACACAAAAACCATTATCCCCCGCAAATTGGTAATCTCTTCACTTTTTTCTAGACCTGCCTCTCCTTTTTAGTGAACCCCTGACCCCGCCTCTTACAACTCCGAAATATCAATAATGTCAAACGGATCCCGGTCCGCCTCGCTCACAAACACCTGCGCACCCGCCTCCTTACCCTTCAACTCGCCCTCCAGCAGGGGCTTCATCACCTCCGTCAGGTACCCCCTCTCCGAGTTGCTGTGGAACACCGTCACGACCGTCTTGCCCTCCTGCACGGCCTTGAGCGCATTGTGGTGGCTCATCTCGCCCGTGACGATGACGTCCGCGCGCGCCCCCTTGACGACGTCCCACCCGCTGCCCGCGCACACGGCGACGGCGTCGACGCGCGCCGTCGACACCCGCTTCGGGTCCGGGCTCGCGACCATAACGCGGCGCATGCCGACGCGCTCGGCCACGCGGCGGATGATGGCCGCGAGGGACTCAGGCTGGCGGAAGGTGCAGAGGAGGCCGTAGCCGGAGCCCTCGAAGCCGGCGGGGGCGGAGGAGAGCGGGGTGACGACGGTGCGCTCGGACGGCGCAGCGGTGGTGGAGGAGGTGGCGGGGCCACCGGAGACGATGTCGCCGAGCCAGGTGTTGAGGCCGTTGGGGGCGGCGTCGACGGCGGTGTGCGGGCAGTAGACTGCGATTCCGTGGGCGGCGAGCAGGAGCAGGGTTGCTTGTTGCGGGTCGTTTGTGGTGATTGACTTGAGGCCGGAGAAGATGAAGGGGTCTGGGAGGATGGTTAGATTGGTGGTAGATGAGAGAAGGGTAAAACGTACGGTAGCTGACGATGACGCTGGCGTTCTTCTGGATTGCTTCCTCCGCGACGGCGTAGGTGAGGTCGTTTGTGAGGAGAACGACGGGGGATTTGGGCTGGCGGGAAGCCGGAGTCTCGATATTACCGAGGAGAAGACCAACGTTGTCCCAGCGTCTGTCTGCGAGCTCTTCGGGGTAGCTGTGGCGGTTGTGAGTGTGAGATGTATGAATGAGGGGGGTGCGGGGTCTAACTGCTTTCTCATAGCATCCACGACCAGGCTGGTGAAGCTGGGGGAGGAGTACTTGTTGCTGGCGGCCATTTTGAGAACGTCTTGTGCTTGTCGCAGGCGGATACTTGTTGTAAAATGAGCTCGAGGGACGTGTGTTGTTGAAGGGAGATGTATTCGAGGTGTGAACGTTGCCCCGCAAACTCGTCGTCGACTTATATGCGCTGATGCCCTTGGAAGCTTGGTACTCATGTGAGGGATGGTGCTGCCAAGGCTAGTGAGCATAGTGTGATCAGAAACATATGGGTATCTAGACACACTCTTCCAATTGACGAATTTGACCTTCCTGACAGTTTTTCGAAGTCGTGACGGTCGTATGAAGCTGTTTCTATGAGATGTCGAAGCCGAATTCAGAGGTTGTTTGTGCCCCTGTTACATGCATATCGATACCGAGCAGCGATTAGTCATTGGAGCTCTGACGTAAGCCCCGGAGAACTGCAATCCACCTCCACGTCATTCGTGCCAGCTCTTCAATCTCCTATCCTGCATCACTGCTCATCACCTTCATCAACTTGCTCTCATGTTATCATCGATTTTCAACCATATGAGATGCTTCAGGCGGTTGTTCGACCCCGAAGGACCACCTAGCGCGAAATTTGTGCTTGTCCTGCCAACCTGGCTAGTGAAGAGCGAAGCCCCACCTTGGCGTCTTCGTTGATGAAGAGCTTTGCCGTCTCTCCACTCCAATAATCACACATCCATCCGATATGGTGTAGTGGCCAACATGATGCCCTCTCATCCTTGATGCGAGGTTAGGCATAGCCCCGAGTTCGATTCTCGGTTTCGGAACATATCCTTTTGCCGTTTTTGGACAATCTGAATTTTTGACACTCTCGCAGCTCAGGTGTCTATTCGCTTTCGTAGCGAAAGACTAACCACCTTTTACCTCGCGCCAAGTGGGCTAAGAAGGCGATGGAACAAGGAGCGGCCATAGAAAAGCCATAACCCTCCTCATGTTAACTTGGTGCGACCAAGTTGCGCTTGAATGTTGCAAAAGCCTGGGGGGAACGGTCCACTGACGGCCGAACTGCTCTGTCCACATCACACGAGGGAAAAACAACTCCTATCCTTCATGTGCTATACTTAATACGTTTCTACTGCTGTCGTCCCTATTGTTGTCGTCCTTATTCTCGTAGTCTCTGCCGTCGGTTGAGTTGAGTTGACGGGGGCGTGTTGACTGATTTCATGCCTTTCACAGTGTCTTCAAAAGCGAAGACAATCAAGAACTTCTCCTAGTGTACAGTGCTACCCACAACTTGCTACTTCCTTTCAAGATAACTACTTATGCGATGTCAAGGTCGGCCTATTTATGTGTTTAAGCCCCCAATTCCGTGTGTAGGTAACCTTGATGAGTATCAGCCACTACAACCCTTCTCCCTATTAGAAATGGCTTATCTGCCAGAATGAAATTGACACTGAGCCTGCTGACCTGCACCCTTTGAATTCAGAATTACTCAAATTCTCTGTTCCCAGCATCACCCTTATTTCTTGTTCTTGCCGAGCCTGCCACCGCGTCTTCAAGCGTACTCGACACGTGCGACAGCCCGACCTTCTTCAACCATCAACGCAATCTCTGTCAGCTACAAGATGTTCCCATCTCAATACATCACGGCCGCCCAGCAGTACAAGGCCGGGACGCGTTTGACTCTTTGGCAGTATGAGCCAGTGCAGCCCCACGGCCTGTCTGAGTACACTCGGAATCCTCTACCGGATGATCTTCCCCCTGATCACCTTCGAGATTTCGATCTCGAGATGACTCGCAGCACACGCAAGGAAGATGTCGACAAGCAAGCCGTGCTTCAAGTCAGCAAGGTCATTTCCGGAGGCGACAATAACACGGTTCAGGTCATTCTATTCGACGTCATTCAACCGCCAGTTTCGTATCGGGGCGATGCTGCCAGGCTTCCCGGAGATGGCACGCAGGTAGTCGGCTTGCTCTACGACACCGAGTTCTACCCCAGCGACGAGTACACATTTTGCAGCAACGCAGAACAGGCCGATGGCAACCTCAGCCGCACTGACGCCGCACTCAAGCATTTCTTCTCGAAGAATAAGACTGGACACCCACATGTCGTTCCCCAATATTACGGCTGCTGGGCGACCCGTGTTGATACGTACGACAAGAACGCTTTCAGATACGTCGGCCTTGTCCTCGAGGAGTACATCAGTGGCCACTCAATTGAGGATATTTGCGACCGCGATGAATACGACGAACTTGTTCCTCCTGATGGCGACGTCGTTTTCCACATGCCCGAAGATGTTGACGATGGATTCCACACTTTGGAAATTTCCAAGGAGCTGTGCCAAGAAGTCATGAAGCAGGCCGTCAATGGTCTCGTCGAACACATGCATATCGGCGTTCAGCATAATGTCTTCGAGCCGCGCAAGATATTCATCACCTTGCGCAACGGAAAGGTGGGTTTGGATTGGCCGAGGGCTGTGCTGCTTGGCTTCACGAACACGCAGGTATGGTCAAAGACAAAAATGGCCAAGGGCCCCAAGGGTCCCGTACAGTTACTGGAGCATCTTCCCCATCCACCTCATCCTTTCCAGCGGTTTAGTGTCACAGGACTTGAGAACTTCATAGGATGGTGGCCCTCCACTGAAGTGGGTTGGGAGGGCGATGAGCCAGATGACTTCGATAACGAAGCTGAATTCGATGAGTGGCTTGTGAGTGACGAGGTTTTCGGGCCACTGGTTGAGGCTGCGGATGTGGAGGCCGAGCTGGGCAAGGACGTTGAGTGGCCGTATCCGTACAAGAAGTACTCTCTATTCAAGACGCTTGACCCAATTAAGCCAAAACTTTTAGAGGAACGAGAGGAGAGACGCAGAAAGCTAGAGGAGGAAGAGCTCAAGAAGGATAGTGACGCAAATGTGCAGGCTCTTGCCGATATCAACCTGTCCACTGCGCAGACGAAAGGTTACAAATAGTAGAAAGAAATTAAGAGACCGCCTAACTTCCCTGTGTCTGTGCGGCTTTATTTCCTGTGTGCTTCATTGCCCTTATCGAAGACGATGTGAGCGGTGATGACGACGACGACGACGATACAGTAACGGTAACCACGGTAAGGTAGGTTAAAGACACAGGAGAAGCAGTCGACCTAATACAGCAAACATGCTTGGTCCCAAAGTCGATAACAATCCTGCAAGAAGTATGCCCAAATCATGAGAGGGAATATTGAAATCCTCCAGATCGACCATTTGTGAACCCCAGCAAGGGCACCCATAACTATCCCAAGCCCACCTCTGCGGCTCCTCATTTTCTCTTCATCTTGTGCGCCGTGTCTACTGCGTCTCAAACCGACCCAACCCCCCTCACCTTCATCACTACCCTCATCTTACCCTGCGTTTCTCGACCAGCAGCCATCAACCAGCTCAACCTGTACCAGAGTCGAAAAGTAGTTCTCGATCCAAATTTCCTTGCAGAACCTCCGGAGCATAATTACAACAAGATGTCGACATTCCGATACATATCACCCACGAAGCAGTATCATCCGGGAACAAAACTAGAACTATGGCCGTACAAGCCCGCAGAACCCCACGGACGCTCACAGTACACGCGCAATCCGTTGCCCCGCGACCTCCATCCAGGTTGGATGAGAAACTTTGACCCAACAACTCTAGACAACAGAGCCGAGGAAGCCGCAGTCATCGAGATTGACGAGATGATTCACGGCGGTGACAATCATCTTGCCCAAATCCTTGCCTGCAATCTGGTCGACGCCCCCAAGCATCAACGATCACCGGAAAAGCTCACTCAGTTGACCCAGGACGGCAAGCCTATCAAGGTGCAAATTGTTGCAGAAATCATCGACCCAGAATTTTACCCTGGTGGCACAGGTGCTCCCTACGACAATTACGAGCAAGCTGACGGAAATCTGAGTTGCGCAGATGCAGCTCTCAGACATCTCTTCACCAAGGGCTTAACAGGTCACCCCCACTTTGCGCCTCAGTATTATGGCTGCTGGGTTGCACGCATCCAAGCCCGAGAGAGATCTACTGGCCATGCGACTGAACGCTTCGCTGGTGTTGTTCTGAGGGAGCATATAATCGGCCATTCAATCGAGGCTCTCTGTCATAGGGACGAATATGGTCAGCTTCTCCCTTTCGAGGGTCGTGTCTTCTTTCACGATTCCGATGATGCGGAAGAGGGCCAGGTTTGTCTCGAAATAGAGAAAGAAGTTTGCCAAGACATATTAAAGCAGGCTCTACACGGAATCGTGTGCCATCTTCACGTCGGCGTCAAACACGAGATATTTGAACCGAAGAACATCTATCTCACGATGCGTGATGGAAATATCGACCTGGAAAAGCCAAGAGCCGTTCTTCTTGGGCATATGCTAGCGCAGGTCTGGTCCAAGACTACGGAGGCACAAGGGCCATTAGAGCTCAAACAGCTTCTTGAACACCTGGCATACCCGCCGCACCCACGGCTTCGATTCGGCTTCAGGGCTGTTGACGATTTTGTCGGCTGGTTTCCGTCACCCCCGGACGGCTGGTACGGCAATGAACCAGCTACTTTCGACAGCAAGAAGGAGTACGAAGATTGGATTGTTAGCGAAGAGGTGTTCGGTCCGCTCGTCGAGGCCGCGGAAGTCGAGAAGGGTTTGGAGGACGGCGCTGAATGGCCATACCCGTATGGCAAATATTCGCTCTTCAAGTCGCTTGATGCGGTCAAAGAGGACCTTCTTCGACAGCGACAAGAGAAAAGAAGACTTGCGGAGCAACAACAAAGCCCTGAGGACACACAAAAGGGACGATAGGACAGTTCCTCCGAGGACCCAGCGGCAACGGCTCAAAACCAAGCAGGTTCCGAAAACAAGCTCTACGGGTAACCTTGCAAGGTGTCGCAATGCAAAGCTTTTTCTCTGTTTGACTTCTCCGATAACACATGGCAGCAGAAAACACACGACTCCATACTTGTCCATTTTCATGCGCCTGCTTCTCAGGCTTCGACAAGTCACACCACTCTGCCATCACTCACAACCAACACAGTTCATCAATAATACTCCATCATCAGCACACCACCACTTCTAGCTCCCAGTACTCAGCACTCACCATGTCCCATAAGTCTTGGCCTCAGATAGAAATGGAGGTCCGGCGCTACAGGACAGGCCGTCGGCTGAACCTGTATTCGTACACCCCCGTTGATCCCCATGGAACCACAAAGTACTTGCCGAATAATTTGCCGGATGACCTCACGCCTGGTTGGGTCCGTGGCTTTGATCCGACCAATCTACCTCCGACTCCGGATCTTATCCTAGAAGTCTTCGAGGGCCTGTCCTGTGGCATCAAGAAGTGCAATCAGATCACCGCATGCAGGATTGTGATGAATCTCGAGAACCACCATGACCCTAATATCCAGGGTCCTCGCGAGGGTCAGCAGTGGCCCGACCTCGTTGTCTGCAAGGCGTTTGATCCCCCGTTCTACCCAATCCTGGGTGGTCGTGGTGTGGATAAGGCAGCGGAGGCGGCGCTGAGCAGAGAGGCTGGAGCCTATCGATACCTCTACTCGAACAACATGACCGGCTTCCCTCACCCGACGCCCGAGTTCTATGGTACATATGTCGCCGTGTTCGAACTCGGATTTGAAGACGATAACCTCATCGACCTTGGACTTGAGGACAAGCACCAAGCCTACAGGTGCGTTCCGGTCATTCTCATGGAGCATGTCGAAGGCTTCTCAATGGAGAATCTATGTACCCGTCATGACACTACGCATGAGCTCATCCCCCGCAACCTGCTCCCCATCTTTCACTATGATGCCAACGGTAGTCCGGTCACCTTCTCCCTTCACAAGCAGAACAGAAAGGAGGTCATGAGACAAGTGCTCGATGGCTTGGTCAAGATGTTGCACGTGGGCCTGGAGTACGGGGCCATTGAGGCCCGCCAGATCATGATTACCATCAAAAATGGCCAACGCGACCTGGTGGTGCCCCGAGCGGTGGTTTTAGACTATACCATGAGCGATATATGGTGTATGACGCGTGTCGGCAAAACTGTCCGCAGACATCGTCTCCACGACCTGCAAAAGCTCCCGAATCCCGTCCACCCTATGCAGATTTTCGACTTCGAGGAGCTACACAGTACCATCGGATTTTGGCCTTCGTCGTACTGCTACGAGACGACGAACGATAATGAGGCAAGAGAGGCCGAGTGGGCTCGTGACTCCGAAGGGATTCGTATTAGGGACGACAACGGTCGGCTCCGCCACAAGTGCGAGGTTGAGTATGATGAATGGCTCGTGGAGACTTTCGGCCCATTTGAGGAGGGGAGATACTCAGTCTACAAGACTTTGTACCTGATACAAGAGGCGGAGGAGAGGGCGAGGGAGGCAGCGGCGAAGGAGGCATTCGCGGTGGAGAAGGCGTTACGGGTCTGGTTGAGGGACCCCGCGAAGGAGGCCGAGGAGGCAGCAGAGTGGGCCGCTGTGAAGGAGAAATCGATGGAGCTGGCGATGGATGCAGTGGTTGCTGCGGCCAAGAAAGCCTTTAAAGATGCGCACGCTGAGTGGTACGAGGAGAAAGAGAGGCAGGAGCAGAAGGGTGGACAGATCGAGGATGTTGCCATTGATGTCACGGACGACGCCACCGCCGATGATAATGACACCGACGACGACGACGACGACGACGACAACGAGGATGAGATCGACTACTTCCGCCAGTTCTTCGGGGCTCATGAGGATAGAGAGGTTAGAGAGTCTGTGGCATTTCAAAAAGCGCAAGAGCTTCGCGACCTCAAGGACGCTCTGGGAAGTCTGCGGGCTGAAGAGGCCGGAAGCTCACGCGACGTTCCAGACGTTGAGCAGGTTCGAGACGCTCTGAAAGTGGTGCGGGCTCGACGACATCGAGAGGCCGAAGAAGAAAGACCAGTAAGGGGAAGTGTGACACTTGATCAGCATAATAGAGAAGCGTAATACTCCATTCATTGACATCGTGATCCCCTGCGTCGCCCACCGCAGCATCATCGTGATCCACCCAGAGAGAATAGAAGACCGGTCTTTCGCTACAAAAGCGAGTTTGCCAGGTGCGCTACGTATGTATGAGTCTGCGAGGCGATAATTCTCAAAGGCGGCCGGCATGGCACTATGAGTGGTGTTGGTAGGAGACGGTGCGTCTTGGGATAAGGTGTGAGAAGGGATGAGGCGGGAGCATTTAGTGCAAGTGACAATAGTGGATGCAGGTATGTTTGGGGTGAGAGTTGTATCCCGGCTTACGCCCGTGTGAGATCATAACATACATCGAATAGTAGATGTTTATTAACGAGTAGTCTTCATGCATATATATGCGATGCCAGAATCAGAACAATCCTAATCGAGACGTCTTCGTCGAAGTTTGTGGTGCGAAGGTGGGTGTCGCGAGCCTGTGACGGTGTTATGCAAGGTGACCTTTTCCAATGCCCTCTGAATGGCCCTCTCCAAATCCTGTCCCACAGAATCTTTGTCTTCAAGGTTGCGTAGAAGGGTGAGAACTTGAGGAATTATGACGTCCAGCATTGCGTCCTGTCTCTCCCCAATCAAGTCCAGCGTATCGAAGGTAGAATACCTTTTGTTGGCGTACGGCCGCATCTTGTCTGGCTTGACCAAGTCTTTCTTGTCCGTCGCCTCAACCAGGGGGCCAAAGACCTCTTCACTTAGAAGCCACTGCTTAAACTCTTTTTCTACCTCGTATTCAGGACGGCCGTTGGCAGATGGAGGCCACCAGCCTTGGAACTTCTCCAAAGCCACGACACTGCATCTTTCCCGAGGGTGGGTTGGAAAAGGAAGCTTCTGTAAGCAGTAGCTTAAATTCCCGGGTCGTTTCGAATATTTTGTCTCGAACCATACCTGAGTATCTTCGTGATCAAGAATCACGACTCGTACTTCTTCCAAGTCCTGCGTACCGTTCCTTAATGTAACGAATACATTCCCAGGGGAAACATTGTGATGCTCGACCCCGAGCTGGAGACCTTGGCAAATACCGTGAAGCATTATCTGGATGACAAGCTGTCGATTCTTCTCGTCAAACGTAACACGCCTGATCTGGTTGCCCTCGCCAGAAATGCCGAAAGGAAATTCATAAGGGCAGAGCTCGCTAATATATTCTTCCTCGATATCTTCGCGATAACATAGGTCCTCAATAGAACGGCCGTCGATGTACTCAATGAGGATAAGACCAACGTACTTGAATTGTGGCTCACCTATCATATTCGTACCATACTTGACTTTCGTCACCCAGCCACCGTAGAACTGTGGCATGGTATGCGGGTAGCCCGTCTTCTTATTCCAGCGATAGTAGGCGTAGGCGGCATGCTCACGGCTGAAGTAACCTGTATCCGGGCTAGGGCTAACAAAGCAGCTAGGAAGCCATGTGTTGTCGTAGACCTTGCCGACGAGCTTCCTAGTCAGGGGCGGGCGGCGCGCTTTGGAGTCCTTGTTCTTGGGGATCAGGCTGAGAGGTGACTGGTAGAAGGCTGGGCGTTCTTCGACCGGTGCCTCCAGTACCTTGCAGCTGAAGATTTGAGACTCTCGTTCAGGACCAACGCGTATGGTTTTCTCGATTTGAACCTTGGCTTGAGTCTTGGCGAAGTCGGCATTGGGGTCGAAGTTGCGCACGCCTCGAGGTGGATGGTACGCGGGCGTGCCATATGGGCGTACCGGCTCGTATGGAAACAGGGTCAGCTTTTTGCCAACAGTATACATCTCCTCAGGCTTATCCCAGGTTGCAAGCTCAATAAATTCCTCCATGATGAAGTGCTATGCTGCGTTGTCGATTGTGGTTTGGTAGGCGAAAAGAGGATGGTAAGATGAAGAACAGAGGATCCCTAGGAAGGTTTTGGAGAGAGCTGCATGAATTTCGAAGAGAGATTGGGAAGATGCGGGAGCGGCTGCGCAAGAGCGGAATTTACGGTTTAGGAGTACCTGGAGTGCCGAAGATAAAACAGAGAAGAAAAAACACAATGAGCGGAAAGTCTGATATCGACCCTCTCGTTGTCTAGGTTGCTCAGCCTGGAAACCTTTACGGAAGGAACAGCACACGAATTTCCTTAAAGGTTCTGTGACTTTTGGATCACATACCTCTACCTTGAGCGGCCGCTTAGGTACGTCAAAACCCAACTCGTTTACTCTTCCCTTGACTCTGTTTGATCTTATCACTTTCCATTACTAAATCTGAGGATTTTTCAGAAGCAGCGAGAGACCATCGCGGTTCTGTC
>JAKMWT010000502.1:0-28309 GCA_025327155.1 Colletotrichum sp. SAR 10_75
TTATAAAGATAATTAGATTTAAGCTATATAATTAGAAGTAACTTAAATAGAAGATATAAAAACTTAAGAAATTATATAAAAACTAGATAATATTTATCTATTAAGCAGTAGATAGGTATATACTATAAAATTAAAAAATAAAATAAATAATATTTATAAGTATAAAGTAAGATAGGTTACTTAAGGTTTTAATTAATATTTAGGTATTAATTACTTAGAAATCTTTTCTACTACTTATAGACCTAAAAGCTATAAGTTTATAGTTATATTTACTATAAAAGAAAACTAAATTCTTCTATAATATAATGTTACTATAGTATTTATATATACTAATATAGATATAGATATATATATAATATTACTAATTAGTTTTTTATATAATAAAATTATAAATAAGTTAGAATTTAATCCTAATTATAACTATAAGTCTAATAATAATAAATATTACTATAAGTTTCTAAAAGCTTTATATAGGTTAAAATAAAGCTCTAAACTATAGTATAACTATTTAAAAGCTATATTATTAAAATTAGGATTTATTATTTCACTTTATAATAAAGCAGTATTTATATTAAATAAAAATAGCTATAAAGCTATAATTTATTATTATATAGATAATATACTATTAGTAGCTAATAATATTACTACTAATAACTATATATATAATAAACTAAGGTAATTTATAAAAATATAACTATTAGGGGAGCTTAATACCTTTTTAAGCTATAAGTTTAATATAGATAAACTTAATAAGTCTTTCTTTATATATTAAACTAAATATATATAAAAGATATTAAATAAATATAATAAAACTAATATAAATCTATTTATAACTCCTATAAGAGATAATATAAAATTATATATAAATAAATATACTACTACTAAAGAAGAAATTCTATAGTTTTAGTAGTAAATAGAAGCACTTATATATCTAACTTTAAAAACTAAATATAATATAGCTCTAGTAGTTATAATATTATTAAGATATATAATAAACCCTTCTAAAGAGTATTTTATAGCTCTAGATTATCTATAGGGTTATATAAATAATTATCCTAATAAAGAAATTTATTATAACTATAATAATAATATAATATAGGATTTAATAGGTTATTTAGACTCTAATTAGGCTAAAGACTTAGATAATAGAAAATCTATATCAGCTTATATATTTTACTAAAGATTATATAATATAATATCTTATAGTACTATAAAATAAAAAACAGTAGCTTTATCTACTTATAAAACTAAATATATAGCTTTAACTAAAGTAGTAAAAGAAGCTTTATATCTATATAATAGTTATAATTTTAATTTAACTAATCTAGGTTTTAATCCTATAAATAAACCTAAGATTTTTATAGATAATTTAGTAGCTAAAAAACTAACTGAAAATCCTAAATTTTATAAGAAATCTAAGCATATTAATATAAAATATCATTTTGCTAGAGAATCTTTATTAAATAAAGATATAATATTATTTTATATAGACACTAAATTTAATATTATAGATATATTAACTAAGCCTTTAGGTAAAGTTATATTTAATAATATACTTAATATAATGAATAATAATAATAATAATAATAATAATAATAATAATAATAATAATTATAATAATAATAATAATAATAACTGCATTAAAGAAATAACTTACTAGTTTTTCTCTTACCTTTTTACCTATAAGGTTCTTTAATAAGAGTTTTTAACTAGTTATAAAACATATTATATAATATAGGAATATTTTTCTTATTTTTCCTATAGGGTTTTTAAGTTTTTTATACCTATAACGTATATATATATTAAGTAAGTAAGCTATATACTATAAATTAGCTATATATACCTTAAGGGGGGATATTAATATATAACATCTTATATAATAATAATAATACTTATAATAATACTTACTTACTTAAATATTCTATATAAAATAAACTAATAGACTTTAAGGTATAAAACCTTATATAAAAATACTCTATTTATTATAATCTATATCTATAATATTAATTATATAATATGTATAGTTACGTAAGCACCTTATGTAATTAGTAGTTTAGTAGGTTACGTTTTAGGTTATCTTTCCCCTCACTTTTCCCTACCTTAGGGAATAACCTGCTAATAACATCAACAGGAATTATTATAATATATCTCTTCCCTTATTATTATCTATATAATTAAATACCTATAAATGCTTAGGATTATCACCTTTTATTATAACTTAACCCTATCTATAACCCTATACTATATAGGCGCATATACTACGCCCCTAAATACGCTTATACCTATATTAACAGTTTTTATCTAAGTTTTATATATAATAAGAGAAACCTTATTTTACTTTATAATCCTTATAAGTATATTATAATTATATATATTATATTTATAAGATTTAAAAATAAATAAAAATATTTAAACTTTACTTATAAAAGGTTTTTTATAAGTTTATTTATAAATATCTTATTTATTAATATATAAGTTACTTAGAAGCTTCCCTTCTAATATTTTTATTTTAACTATATATTATAGATATTAATATACTTTAAGTAAATATTTATTTTTTCTCTTTTATTTATAATAAGTTTAATTATTTATTAGTTATTATAGTAAATATTCTATATATTACTAAGCTTAAGTTTAATATTTTTAAATAGCTTCTAGAGGGCTACTATCTCTTTTACTATCTCTATTAAGCTTAAAAATTCTACTTTAGTAGTTAATATTATAACTATTATTTATCTAATTATTTTCTATTAAATTAATCCTCTAAATAGTATTATAAGGTATTTTTATAAAGATTAATATATTACTTTATTATCTATAAATAAAATATCTATAGCTATAAATAATATCTAAATATTTATAGATTTACTCTTTAAAATACTAAAATAAATTATAAAATATTAAGTTCTATATAAATACTATATAATATATTTTATAGTAACTAGATACTTTTAAAATAGATTTATAAAGAATTAAGATAGAAGTACTACTATAAATATAATATCTACTTTAATAAATATAGCTATATAAAGTATTAATCTAACTATCTCTTAAAAAGTCTTAACCTCTTATAGTATTATTTATCCTTTATTTTTCTTAAGTTTTATTTAAAATAAAAAAGTTAATAAGTAAATAGTATTTTATAAGTTAAACTTCTAAGTAACCTTCTTAATATATAAGTTATAGACTAAAAAGATCTTTTAAATCTTTTAATCTCTTATAACTCTTACTTTTAAGTATTATTTAATATCCCCCTATTCTTTAATCTTATACTCTTCTTTAATCTTATTAATAATCTTATAAGCTTTATCTTTATTATCTTTATAAAATAAGATAAGAAAATTATTAATATAGAATATAACTATAACTTTTTAGTTAAAGTCTTAGAAAAAGTAAAGATCCTCTTTTAAGCTCTATAAACTAAATCTCTTAAAAATAAAACTAAATTCTTTATACTATAAGAGTAATATATCTTAAAATCTATATAGAGCTCTATCTAGCTTAATAATATATTTAATAAGGGAATTTAAATACTTTATAAGTTCTTTAATACCTTAAAGTATTTTATAAATAATTAGATCTCCTCTTTTTAGTATTTTTATATTTAAAAATATATTAATAATATTATATTAATATACTTTATAGTTAAATTATATAGTAATTATTATTATAACTTAAAAAGTTTAAGAGGTAAGAGTTATAATATAAATACTCTTAAGATCTTTTAGTTAGAGGTCCCTTCTTATAATAATTTAGGTTTTTATATTTATAAGATATCTATTTATATTTAGCTTATAAGTAAAGACTTATTTTAAAGGGAGGGGTTTTAAATATACTCTTAAGTAGTTTAAAATCCTTTATATTCTAAAGTTAATAATCTTCTTAAGCTTTTTATAGTATATAATAATAACTAACTTTTAAAGCTACTTAGGAAGCTTTTTAATCTCTTTTTAAGTTCTTAAAAGTAGTAATAACTAAGTATAATATATCTTATTAGATTATAATAGAGGATTAAGAGGAAGTTTTAAGATTAATCTTTTATAAATATTATCTCTTAGGGGTTTAATTAATCTAGTTTTTACTATTTTATAGAATATATAGTATAATCTTTTACTTTCCTTAATAACCTTCTATTTCTCTAATATAAAGGATATAAAGAAGTTATTTTATTTCTACTTATTAAATATTAAGTCTTTATCTTCTATATTTATAATATTATTAATATAAGTAATAAAAATACTTTTAAGTTTACTATAGAGATTACTTCCTTTATAAAAGTAAGTTTAAATATAAGTTTTCTTTATATATAAATACTTTTTCTTTAGCTTAAAGGTTCTTTTTTATATATTTCTAAAATTAAGTTAATCTTTAAGAAGAAGAGAATTCTTATAAGAGCTATTTATATCTATTAATTTAGAGTTTCTTATATTTTTTAATAGAGACTCTATTTTATTAGTTAATTTTAAATCTTCTTAAGATTCTAAAGTAATAATAGTAATATTACTTTTAAAACCTCTATTACTTAAAAGTTCTAAAGTTTATCTAAGAAAGTTATTTTTAAGTGTCTAATTAATAAGTTTTAAAGATTACTTAAGAGTAAGAAGGCTATATTAAGCTATCTTAAGTATAGTTTTCTTATTTTCTATATTTTATAATAACTATTATACTATAATTCTTTTATTAATTATAAAATTATTCTTATTTAAAATACTAAAGCTTATAAATATATTAGAAGCTAAGAGTAATTCCTCTATTTTTTTAACTATAGCTTTTATAATTAATAGTTTTATATTTTCCTTAATATCCCCTTTTAAATAAAACTTATTTTTATTAAATATAATATTTTATAAGATAATTACTCTCTTAAGTATTAGAATTTAGATCTTATAGAGATTATATATATTAGGTATATACCTTATAAGATATTTAATATAGTTATATAAAATTACTTTAAACTCTTTTCTCTTTATATCTCTCTCTCTTTCTTTCTTAAAAATATATATTTTATAACTATAAGTATATATCCCTCCTTAGTAAAGTTAAGTTTTAAGGTTTTTTAGTATATTATAAGCTAAAGCTTATATATTAAGATATTTTTTAAACTATTTCTCTTTAACTTTATTAAGAAACTTCTAATTTATTAATATATAAGAACTTATATTATATAAAAAGATACCTATAAATACTAATTTATCCTATAGTTTAAGTAGGAGTCTTATTAAGTTTAATATCTATATACTTTATATAATTACTTCTTTTCTTACTTTTTCTCTCCTACTAATTAGTTTTTTTATATAAAGAGGGGGAAGTTTAATATTAATATTATTCTTATAAGCTTATTATTAGTATTTAGTTATTCTTTAGATTATAATAATAGATCTATTAATATCTTATCTTATTTTATATATAAAGAGTCCTTTCTATCTAAAAACCTAATTCTTAAAAGTTTATAGTACTTAGAAGACTTTATAGTAAGTTTTATTTCTAAAATAAAACCTAAATAGTTTTCTTATATATTTATCCCTAATTATAAAAAGCTATAAAGCTCCTAAATAAGCTTTTAAGTAGTTAAATAGATCTTAAGAAATATACTAATAAGGATATCTACTTTTAGATTTAGATAGTCCTTATAAAATAACTTATTATAAATAAGCTTTAAAGTAATCTTTATATTCTAGATAAGTTAGCCTCTTAATTCTTATTTCTTAAGCATTTTAAACTAAATACTTAAGAGCTTTTTAGCTAAAATATTTAGTTTATAGGTATTAAAAATAAGTATTATCTTCCCTTATAAGCTTAAAGTTATAAGAAAGTTACTCTTAAGAGGCTATAATTATTAGTTAAGTAGTATTTATAACTTCTAAATAGCTTATATTAAGATAGATTTATAATAAAAGTAAAGTAGAATAATTAGAAATAAGTTTATATTTAAAAAATAAGATATTATTAATATATATAAATATCTAAAGTAAAGTTCTAACTTCTTTATAGTAGATCTTATTAGTATATCTATTTAACTAAATATTAGTACTCTTAAGAGAGGATTCTAAGATAATATTAATTTTAAAACTTTTAATATAGAAAACATTCTTAAGAGTGAGATCCTCTATTTATTTCTTACTAAACTTATAAAGGGCTTTATAAAAAACTCTTATACTTATTTTATAAACTATTAAAACTTAATTTCTTATAGTAACTTTTTTAGGTCTCTTAAGTAGCTTATAATTTTATAAGTAGTTTATATTATTAATAATATAGTTTAAAGCTATAATATTATAAACTATAGAGAGCTATAGAGAACTATTACTTTCTCTATTTATATTAAAAATAGATCTAAATCCCTCTCTAAATATTTTAAGAGTAGTTAAGTTTATATATAGAAGTATAACTATAATAGTAATTAAGTTATTAAAATATAAAGTTCTTTTAGTAATATATCTTTTTATTCTTATAATATCTTCTAGCTTAAGCTATCTCTTATTTATAAGGTTATTATAAATTAGCTTTTATTTCTTTAAGAGTATTTTAGTCTTAATATTATTCTAAATCTCTATAGTAACTTTTAAAGCTAGCTAGTAAAACGTTTTTTTAATTAGTATAAATTTAATTCTTATATAATCTTTAAGAGATTAGATATATTATAAGGATTATTTTTTATTAATAAATTCTTAATATAGATATTTTTTAACCTCTTTAAAAGTATTTCTAGACTTTTAAGACTTTTTATTTTTAAACTTTAGTCTTTTAGTTTTAGATCCTCTTAAGGTTAAGTTTAATACTTATAAGTTATTAGATCTACTACTAATTATTATAAATACTTTATTAATCTTAAGTTTCTTCTAATAAGAGTTTAATTAGATAATTCTAATAAGAATTTTATTATAATCCTCTAGTTTAAGAAAAGGTTAAGATAATTCTTTATAAGTAATAAGATCTTAAATTATTTATTATACCTAATTAAGAGCAATTTAAACCTTAATAGCTTATAAGAAGTATTTTACTATAAAGGCTTTTTAAATATCTAAAATTCTATAAGTTAATATTTAGTAGTAATAATTAATCTATTAATTATAGAAATCTCTTAAATTAATATTTAAGTAAATAGCTTTATAAAAGATACTAAAGTAGTTCTTCTTTATAATAGTCTAAATAGCTAAGTTACTCTTTATAAACTTACTTTTAAGTAATTTAACTACTATTTAAAGAGAAAATAATCTATTACTCTTATTATCTAAAGTAGTTTAGTTTATAGGTTTTTATAAGTATATAAATACTAAAATAGGATTTATATTATTATTTAACTTAGAAGTATCTAAAATATATAACTTAAGTAAAAGTAATACTTTATATCTTAAAATAAGCTTAAATAAGATATAGTTTTTATTAAACCTATTTAAGATTTAAAGCTTAACTATACTTATAAGCTTCTTATTAATACTTATAAGAAACTAGTTTTAGATATATCTTAAGAACTAATCTTTAGTTTTCTAGTTATCTTAAGTATTAGCTTCTAAAATAAACTATTATTTAATAAATATTTTATATTTAATTTAAAAGAGGGGATCTTTAATTATAATAAATATTAGCTTAGTTAGTTTAAGAGGAAGTTAAAAATATATAAATATAGAGGTATATATAAGTATAAGAGAATATAGAAGTATAAAAGCTTATATAAGTATAAAAGTAATAAAGACTTATAAAACTTTATCCTTATTAACCTCTTATTATTATTAAGAATTAGCTACTTTTATTTAGTTTTTTTCTTAAGCTTTATCTATTTCTTATTTCTTAAGATCTATTTTATAAATATCTTATTTCTCTTTATTAAGTTAAATAATATAATCCTTAAAAAAAGAGATATTTATCCTATTAGTATTTCTAAAAATAGGTATATTAAGCTTATTAGGATTAACTAAATTCTAAACGCTATATATAATATAGGTAACTTTAAGATAGTTAAATTAAACTAGCTAGTCCTTATAAGTTCTTAACTTAACTTATATATTTTTAAAGTAAGAGTTTATTTTAGAAGTTTTTTTAAATAAATAAAATATTTTATAAAGTATAAAAAGTAGTTATATATAAGTAGAAGTATAGAAAGAGAAGAGAGAGTCCTACTTACTCTATAAGATATTCTAATAGTAATAAAGGGGTAAAATTAAAGTTCTAATAAGCTAGGTTTATAACTACTAAAAGCTAATAGTTAGAGGAGACTAAAAAGTTTATAAAAAGGTATATATTACTTAGGAAGAAGTTATCCTCTTAAGCGTCCTTAAATTATAAGTTTATAAGGCCTATACTAGTTATATAACCTGCTCCTTTAGTGAAGCTTACTGAGGGGGCTACATAAAGTAGAGGACGTATTATAAGATAAACTATTACACTATATATTAAAATTAAGATTAATATATAAGCTATTAATACTAACTTTAACTTATAAGACTTATAAATCGCTCTACTACTTAGAATTAAATATTAACTTTATATACTATAGTAATAGAGAGCTATAGTAATAGCTAAAGTAGCTAATAGTAATATTAATATTATTAAGTTATTAGATTAATAGCTCTAGAAGTACTAAAGCTAATTAGAAGGCTTAAATTATTAGTTTTTCTTTCTCTTATTAACTTTTTATTAAAAAATATAAAAAAACTAAATCTTATTAAGTTATATTAATTACTATAATAAAAATCTCTTCTTAGAAAGTTATATAACTTTTAGATCTTTAGCTTCTAATTAATTAAATATACTTATAGTTAATATAATAGAACTATAGTAATATCTCTAATAGTAGAATAATAACTTTAGTAGGTATAATAGTAAAAGGTTTATTACTTATCTAATAGCCCTCTAGTTATAGCCCTAAGTAGCAGTCTCAGCTATATAGGGGATATATAGGACAGTAGGGGAGGGGTGTGCAATAAGATTCCCCTTACTAGGCATATTTACAACAATTTCTAAATCTAGGTTTCGTGAATAATAGCTTTAGAGTGCAGGGGACTACTATAGCTGAGATTAGCAACAAACTCGTTAAAAAGACGGAGACGAATTAAAGTTGGAGCCTTCAGCATTTTGGAATAAAAAAATCATTCTTCAGTGAGATTCACTTTGCGGGCGAAGGACTGCCTATGTTGGTGATTTATTATTTCGTTAATGCAGTCCACATCTACTGTTGATAGCTCAACTCTCATTATTTGAGTGAGCATGTATCCCATTAAATGCCACATGACGCCAGAAAGTCCTGTCCACAAAAGGCCCTAATTTTACTCTAATTATAGAGTCTATAAGTTTTCTCATTAGTTAGAAAAATCCCTTAGCGTTGCTCAGTGTACATTGATTAGCTCTACTCCGCACAAGGGGTCTTTGGCGTCATGCGGCATTTGATGGGATATCTCATGGGACAGAGGGCATAACCCAAAAATTAGCACAGCAAACGGAATTTTATTCAGTTGCGGAATGAAACTAGATAATCTTCAACTGAATGATTCCTGTAAAACTCCGGCTCCTTTCAAACATAAATCAAAGAACACCTGAGGTTTCAGTGACGCACTTTGCCATCCTGTTTCTACAGATCACATAACGATCAACACTACTGTCTTGGAGCAGACCGAGGGCAAGGAAGACTTACAGCCAGAGCACCAGAAAGAGCGAATATTGCCCCATCCATAGTTCCGGAAGTCGCTACATCCGTTGACCGGGCCGTTACTGTCGGCATACCTGCCCTGGCACCCAGGCTGGTCGAAGATGACGCATCTTCCGCCGCGCAGGATCACGGACATGGGAATCAACGACCCCGAGACGCATCCGCCGTTGGTGGCGCCGCCGTTCTGGTACTCGCGGCAGCCCGTGCCGGGCATGTCACGGTCGAACGTCTGGCATCCCGTGAGACTGGGGGCGCCCGTGATGGAGCGGTACCTCGTATTGCCGTTGGCATTGCAGCCGTAGACGTTGTCGTATGCAACGATTGATCAAATTGGGAGCTTTGAGTTAGAAACCGGATACTAGCAGGTAGAACGCAGAAGGGAAAGACCAAGGAGAGGGTTGTTTTACCTTCCCATGCCTGTGAACTGGCGCACAGGGTGGCGAGAATGACCGCGCTAACAGTGGAGAAGTGCATCTTGGGTCCTCGACTTAGAAGAAAGATTGAGGAAGCTGTCTGCAGTCTGAATGACAGGAATCAATGCTCCTGGAGCAGATAGAGCCTCGTATTTATAGTTTTGAGAATTGCAGGCAAAACTCTTGATCTTCGTGAAATGGCTACGAAAGGGTCAGGAGAGAAGAGATGCGACGCCAACCCCCATCCTATCCACAGACAGACTGAAAAGCCCCATAGCAAAGCGAGGGAGCCAATGTGGATTCAGACCGTCTTTTCTTGCAACTATACAGACATTGATACCGAGCTCAAAGCGAGCCATCCAATCACAACTGAGAGGCGTTTCAAACCTCCCCCGAAAAGTCCGCCCTGCTAGTACGGCAACTCCAAAGTTGGCTAGTTGAATGTAACGCTGTCTAATGCAGATTTGATCAACCAACTGTGCCATCTTTCCGCGTCTGAGTTGTGGTATGCACAATTTTCAAGCTTGAGTCCCTTGTATCGGCGTAAGTGCACTTCTGGCCTGGCCTGGCCCCTTTCACAATGTAGAAGACCTATATTACTGCCCCTGCCGTTGTGTTGCATTATGCCGTCGTAGCTAGACCATGCCCCCGCGCCAAGGCCGCTTTGAAAAGGTCCGTAACTTAGCACCGCCCACTACTCCTACTGAAGACGATAGTAGCGACTATAACAATAACGACAACGACAATAGAAGCGACGACGACAATAGAAGCGACGACGACGATAGACGACGACGATAGACGACGACGACAGACGACAACAACAGCAATAACAGCAACGACAATAGTAACGACAACAGTAATGATGATAGCGACTATACCGGCAACAATAAGAGCGAGAAGTCAGGAAAAGTACTTGCTTTAGCATAGGAAAATTAGGTGTTCTCATGATTGAGTTGTTGCAAGCTCTCAAAGGATGCGAATATTCCACGATCTCGCTGCATCTTGTCTGCGTTTTCTTTTTCCTGCATGTCAATCTCGTAATCCCTCCGACGATGACGAGTGTTTGAGACCATTGATGACAGATGATGGTTGCGCGAATGTCACTTTGAGACAAGCTTAAATCAAAGACTTTCGAGATGCACAACGGTTTCCTGGAAGGAGTGTATGTGTCAGCAAACGGGAAGGTGACACTGGATGACAGCGGCGCCAGGACCCAAAGCTTGGAAGTTGCAGCGCGCCTTTCAGGGCCCCTCCAGCTGTGGCTCCCGCTTCCTCCAGCCAATCAAAACGAACGCATCTGGTCCAACGAGGTCGGCTGATGCGGCACCCGCAGTGGGTCCCTGAAGTGGAGGCGGAACTCAGCAGGTGCAGCCGGCGGTTCGGAGCAGCGATTGAACTGGACTGGCGAGACGGACCCCAACTGGAGGGAACCAGTGACTGGAGCCGGGGCACGCGGGCTGCTGCAATGCGAGGCTTCAAGGCTGCATCGAGGCGAATTCGCTGCGCAGTGAGGTGGCCAACCCCGGCGACCCAGGACCTTCCTGGTTGCCTGCGCCGCTGTTCGCCTGCTTCCTGCCTCTTGTCTTTTGCCTTGATTCAGCGAGGGGGAAAAAGGGGTGGGCTGGATGACTCTTGCTTCTCTGGTTGTGGTTCTCGCTCCTCGCTCCCTCTTGCTGGTGGTCTTGCCTGGCATTTCCCCTAACCCGCCTTATGTAACCCATCCCAACAGGCGAAAGTGCCCCGTTCAGCCGGGCAATTCCCAGAGTTTCGGGGTCCTGGGTCACGAAGGTCCACCGTCCACGCCCAGGTGCGCGCTCCACTTTTCCCACAGTCACGTCCCGGGCGGCAGGTCCACGTCCTCGCCCGAAAAATCGCCTCGTGTCCGTCTCGTCTCACTCAACCTTCAACCTCTCCCTCCGTCCCGAACCCTCTCCACCGATCATCAATCACCACCACGACCACCACCGCCGTCACCTCCCAGCTGCCATGCTCCGCGGCCCTTGACACCAAGGAATCCGGCCTTGTTAGAGAGCATCCACTCGCTACGACTGCATATTTTCTCGACAGCGATTCCATCCCACCATCGCATGCATTTTAACCCCCGCCTCTGCCTAGCGCCAGCCTGAAAACTGCACACGACCCGGTCTGCCTCCCCCGACCAAAGGTCACGCGCAAACCTCCCTCGCCCCGTCCAGCAAGCCGACGCTCGCCCGTCGCAGTCACCGTCGCCGCCATGCCGATCCTCGGCCGCAAGGCCGCCAAACCCCCCAACATCCGCGTCGAAACCAGGGCCGCGCCGCCGAAGCCGCGTCCCAAGCTCCCGCACTCCCTCTCCGCCGCCTCCTCCGCGAAGGCCTCCCCGCGCGCCTCCCCGAACCCCCCCGTCAACAAGGCCCTCCTCGCCCGCAAGAAGAGCGCCTCGCCGTACCCGTCCTCGTCCGACGAGAAGCGCTCCGTCGAGCGCAAGCGCAAGGTCGACAGCGCGGGGCCCTCGCAGCCGAAATTCGACAGCGACTCCGACAGCGACGTCGAGGGCGACTTCACGAACCTCGAGGTGCCCCACAAACGCCAGCGTCTCGCCGATGGCCAGCTCGTCGACACCAAGCGCGTGCTCACCCGCGCCAGCGCCTTCAAGGAGGGCCTGCGGGACCTGAGCAGGCTGATCCACGCCGCCGACCTCACGAACCTCAAGACCTGCCCCAAGGCCATGCGCGTGCTCGGGGCCACGGAGCAGGACGACGTCAGAGTCAGGCTGCAGTATCCGAGCATGTACGGGCCGGAGAAGTGAGTGACAAGCTTTGCGCCAAACCGGCTACTTTTGCGTTTTGCTGACGAGTCATTAGCTACGAGCTGATATGGGAGGCGGATAAGATCAATTCGATTGAGGACATCTTGAAGGTGGTGCAGCACGTCGCCGATGTGTACCTCACCGAAAAGCAGGCGGAGGAATTTCGCGACCCAGACACCGGCATCATTCGCAGGCTGACGAGGGCGAGAAATACCAACGACCTGCGCGGATTCAAGACAGCTCTTCAAGATGCCAACAGGAGGATCCGTGCCCTCGCCGCTGACGGCACAATACGCAAGAACTTGGACAACATGCATGGACTGCCGCGCGACATGGTACACTTTATTCTTCGCCAGGTATACGAGCGCACCGTCTCACCAAACGTGGAGAAGCTCAAGCAATACAAAAACGGCACCGACAACGTGTACGGCGAGCTAGGAGAGCTATTCATCTCCGAGGTCTTGCAGGAAAAGACCCGCATGACATCGGACCAGGTCTTTATCGATCTCGGCTCCGGCGTGGGCAACGTCGTCTTCCAGGCCGCCCTCGAGATCGGCTGCGAGAGCTGGGGCTGCGAGATGATGGAGAACCCATGCGACTTCGCCGAAGCCCAGGAGAAGGAGTTTGGCGCCCGCTGCAAGATGTGGGGTCTCCTGCCCGGCCGAGTCAGACTCGAGCGGGGCGACTTCACTAAGAATACTAGGATACATGACGCGCTCAAGCGCGCCGACGTCTTGTTGGTGAACAACCAGGCGTTCACGCCCCAGCTCAACAGCGCGCTCGTCAACATGTTCCTCGACCTCAAGACCGGCTGCAAGATCATCTCGCTCAAGTCCTTTGTAAACGACCAGGGCACGCGGAACCAGAATGACGTCGCCAACAACATCCTCGAGGTCGAGCACCTCACGTACGGCCAAGGCTACGTTTCGTGGACGAACGCCGGAGGTTCGTACTGCATCTCGACCAAGAAGTAGACTACCAGGCATTCCTTGTCAGCATACATCGAAGCGTTGTATGATGTCCTACGGGACTTGTCTTCTAGAAAGGGGGGGAACGGCATTTGCTGGATGCATGATGCATTTGTACATTGAAGGTGGGGAAAGCAGAAAACATTATTGGCATAGGGTGAGGAAATAGCGTTGGGTTCATTACCTGTAGAATCTTCTTTTTTTTGATACTCCCATAGAGCGAGAGCAGACAGGCGCAGAGACAGAGAGCTTCGTAAGGGCGTGAGGTTGTGGTTATCATCGGGTATTCAAACAAGAAAAATAGACCGCATCGTCAGCGCTCGTTTGCGAGGTTCATGGCGTCAGCCTCCTGGGCCATTCTCTTCATCCACCGGTCGACCAGCTCCTTGTTTTCCGACTTGACCTTGTCCCTCTCCTTCTCCGCCATGGCCACCTGTAGGTTCAACGTGATCATTTCGTCTTGTACATTCTGCGCCGCGAGTCAGCAACCGTCCCCCTTCTCGGTCCCCATCCGCTTGTCATAATTCGTGCGAGTATTGCTCACCTCGACCAGCTTCCTCTTCTCGCGCAGCTCGTGCTCGCGGTCCTGCAGCTTCGTCGCCAGCGCCGTCTTCTCGGCGCTCAGCTGCTTGATCTGCTTCGTGTTCTCCCTGTTCTTGCGGCGCAGCGTCTGCGCCTCGTCCTCGGCCGTCTTTGCGCGGCTCTGCAGCGTGCCGTTGGAGCGCAGCGCCTCGGCGAGGTTGAGCTGGAGCTGCGTGACGGTCGGGTCGGAGCTGATTGTGTCTATTTGCTGCGGCGCCTCCTTGCCTGTGGATGATGTGGTAGAGGCTTTCGGGGCGACTTTGGATTTGAGGAGCTCCTTTTCGGCTTCGAGGGCTGCGATGCGGTCGGAGAGTTGGGAGCCTGGTGGGAAGGGAGAGGGCATGGTTAGCGCGGGAAGGGAGGGAGGGCGTTCAAGGGAGGAGGGGGCGAGGTACAGAGCTGGACGATTTCGAGGTTGACTGGGTTGTTCTTCTCTTGCTCCCTGAAGGAGGCTAGGTATTCGGTGCGCCAGTCGGGCATTTTGTGGTGGTATTGGTGGAGGATTTTGAGCGATGGGGTGTCAGGGGTTTTTTAGAGGTTCATCTGTCGCTATTGCTGGACGCAAACAGAATAGGCGTCTTCCGCACTATGAGAAGGGCAAAGTCCCGCAAAGAGGTGAATCACTTGGACAGAGAATGGTCAAACAAATCGGTGCGATGGACGGCTTGGTGCATGAGTGAGCGCTGCATTCCACAGCCAGACCTGTTCCCGGGGCGGCCTGAACATGCGGGTGATGCGACGGGCTGATTCAAGCAAGGCGGAGGAGGGGACGGACATTGCTCTGCTTGGGTTGCTCCTGATTGTCTTATCGGTGGTTGGTGGGGGATGATGACGCAGCAGCTTTCTTCAAGCCCGGAGATTAGCCGCCTTTCCCCGGGCAGGCAGCCTCCAGTTTGAGGCTCGGGCGACTGATTCGTGGCGCAAGCTCCAGTTCGCTGGGGGTTGGAGCTTCAGCAACGACAGTCGAGCTCCGGTGAGCTTCCTGAGCTCAACTCACGACACACTTGCTCATCTCATATCCCATCTCACTCATCCACCACAACATCGACCAGTTCCAAAACCAGCTTCAGTAGGCTCTCGCGTGACAGAATCAGACGAAACACTGGGGAAAGGGTGCAAATGAATACAATGACATGATGGAAACCGCCCACCCCTCAGCCGGATGGGAAAACGTCGGCGACAAGTGGTACCGCAAGATCCAGCTCTACACCGAAGTCTTCGACCAGGACCTCGACCTCGACAACCACCTCGTCGCGGGCGCCCCTTACGCCGGCGCCCTCGCCCTCCTGCGCGATGACACGAAACTCCAGGCCTACCGCCCCAAGGGGGGCTCCGCCGCCTCCAACAAGCCCGGCATCGACATCTACTCGTACGCCGGCAAGCTCCTCCGCCACATCCCCTGGGACCAGGGCTCCGGCGCCATCAAAGGGCTGGGCTGGGCCTCCCTCGGCGGCGGCGAGGAGCGCCTGCTCGTCGTCACCGCCGACGGCGTCGTGCGCGTCTACGACCTGCTCGGCGAGTTCACCCAGTTCTCCCTCGGCAACGGCGCCGACGACTTCGGCGTCGTGAGCTGCCGCTTCTACGAGACGGGCATGGTCGCCCTGCTCGCCTCCAACGCGCTCGTCTCCGTCACCTCGTACGCCGAGCCGCGCCCGCGGCTGCTCGCCCAGCCGCCCGAGGGCCAGGGCGAGATCCACAGCTGGGCTGTCGTCGCGCCGGACCACACGCTCTCGCGCTCCGTCGAGGTGCTGCTGAGCATCGGCGAGACGGTGTACGTCGTCGACGCGGCCGAGTACGAGGACCGCTTCCTGGACATCGGGCCGTTCAGCCACATCAGCGTGTCGCCCGACGGACGCCTGATTGCGCTGTACACCAAGACGGGCAAGGCGCACGTCATCTCGAGCGACTTCCAGGAGCGCCTGATCGAGCACGACTCGGAGAGCAAGATCCCGCCAAAGTATGTGGCGTGGTGCGGCTCCGACGCGCTGATTGCGTGGGAAGATGAGGTGCACATCATCGGGGCGGATAACGCCTCGGCGGAGTTCTTTTACGACGGCAGGGTACATGTCATCTCAGGTCAACTCACCCTCATACACATCTCACCACAGACTCATGAGAACTAACACACGAACAGAACACGACGGCGCAAGGCTCATCACAAACGACGTCTGCGACTTCCTCGAGCGCGTCCCCTCCGCCACGGAACAGGTCTTCGGCACCCGCGCCGAGTCCTCCCCGGCCTCCATCCTCCTCGACGCCGTCGGCCAGCTCGAGCTGCAGTCCCCCAAGGCCGACGACTACATCCAGCTCATCCGCGCCAACCTCACCGAGGCCGTCGACACCTGCGTCAACGCCGCCGGCCGCGAGTTCTCCGTCCACTGGCAGAAGCAGCTCCTCAAGGCCGCCTCCTTCGGCAAGTCCGTCCTCGACATCTACAACAGCGACGACTTCGTCGACATGTGCGAGACTTTACGGGTGCTCAACGCCGTCCGCTTCTTCGAGGTCGGCCTGCCCCTCTCCTTCGAGCAGTACCAGCGCCTCACCCCCGAAGGGCTCCTCAAGCGCCTCGTCTCCCGCCACGAGTACCTCCTCGCCCTCAAGGTCGCCGCCTACCTCCGCCTCCCCACCGACCGCATCTACGTCCACTGGGCCTGCGCGAAAGTCCGCTCCGGCGCAGAGGACGACGACACAATCTGCCGCCTCGTCGTCGAGCGCCTCGCCGGCAAGCCCGGCATCTCCTTTGAGGAAATCGCCCGCGCCGCCTACGACGAGGGCCGCTCCCGCCTCGCCACCGAGCTCCTCAACCACGAGCCCCGCGGCGGCCGCCAGGTGCCCCTGCTCCTCTCCATGGAGGAGGACGAGCTCGCCCTCGACAAGGCCGTCGAGAGCGGCGACACCGACCTCATGTACGGCGTCCTCCTCCAGCTCAAGAAGAAGCTGCCCCTCGCCGCCTTCTTCCGCGTCATCAACGCCCGCCCCACCGCCACCGCCCTCGTCGAGGCCGCCGCCGCCCACGACGGCGACAACGCCCTCCTCAAGGACCTGTATTACCAAGACGACCGCCGCGTCGACGGCGCCGCCGTCTTCCTCCGCGAGGCCCTCCGCCAGCCCGACGCGCGCACCGCGTCCGACAAGCTCGCCCTCGCCGCCAAGCTGCTCGCCGACTCGCGCGAGGCCGCCGCCGAGGTGCACGCCCTCAAGGAGGCGCAGACCCTGCTCAAGATGCAGGAGGCCTTCGACCGCGACCTGACCGACACCTTCACCGGGCTCAGCGTCAACGAGACCATGTTCAAGCTCATCCGGCTGGGCTACCACAAGCGCGCCAAGAACATCCAGAGCGAGTTCAAAGTGCCGGAGAAGGTGGCCTGGTGGATCCGGCTGCGGGCGCTGGTTGCGAAGAGGGACTGGGCCGAGATTGAGGAGCTGGCGAAGACGAGGAGGAGCCCGATTGGATGGGAGGTGAGTCTATATTCTCTTCTTCTCTCTCATTGTTTTATCAGTATGATATCTACGGATTATTGACTCTGGAGAAACAGCCATTCTATAACCTCACGCTACAAGCAGGCAACCCCCGCCTGGCCTCCGTCTTCGTGGCCAAGTGCACCGGCCTCGAGCCGGGCACGACCATCACCATGTACGAAAAGTGCGGGATGCGCGTCAAGGCCGCCGAGGAGGCGGTCAAGCTCAAGGACGCCGAGGCGTGGGCGCGGCTGCTCGAGGCCGCGGGGCGCACCTCGCAGGAGGGCCGGGAGATTGAGAGGCTCGGGGCTGCCGTGTTCAGGAGGTAGCATCCGCAGCAGACACGCAACTGACATCATCATGGCAGCGTTTACACGATGAGGCGAGTTAGCATTGTGTTCAGGGGTATTGGTGACGGTGGATGATATCGATCGAGAGAGAGATCGGATGAAGGCTACAAGCAAGCATTGCTCTTTATTTTTATCCTACTTCTACGTTTAGAATGGCACATGGGACGGGTGGTAGCGGTTGAGTGGTGGTGTGGCTCGCTAATCTCGATATACATACGTAATCTGAGGATCTGGAGAGGTGCAACAGCGATGATGATGATGTTGATGTGATGCGAGGTTGCTAGCTGTGATGATTGGTGGTGTGGTTGCTCCAAGATTTCTCTGGGTGGTGTTGGCGTCGCATTGAGGCTGTTGTCCGGGGTCAATCCGGGGTAAGCTGGGCACGTTGGGCGTTGACCGGGGTCATCCCGCGGATATTTGGTGGTGCACTCCTGGCCTACCTCCGAGGTGGTGGTTGGTTCTGCAAAACGTTATGCCCGAACAGGACTCGGGCCCGAGATGAGGCGGGCACAGAGTTGTCGGAAACGCAGGGGTTTTTGGCTTCGCTCTCGCCTTCAGAATTAATTGCAAGTTCACGATATGCATGCACAAGCACGCGGGCTGTGTTTCTGCTTGCGGTTTGATACTTGTTTGCCTTTGAAAGTGTCTTACATCGCCCGCGGGGTTCATGTAAATGCAGGTCCATCTAAGTGAGAGCGAAAGAGAAACAGAGAATTGAAGGTCGCGTGAGGGGGCCACACGTGGGCACGCCACACGAGACAAGCAACAACCTCCAAGATCGGACTCGTGAGGCTAGCGCCGTGGATCGTTTTGTCCACGCCAGAGCATGGGCAAGCGCTCGAGGTAAGGCAGATCGATGGGCGACGATCCTCCCGTTTGGCACGTTTGACGCGGAGGATATCAGGCCACTTGGGTGAATGAAGTGCGTCCTCTGACAGACAGCATTAACGAAGGGTCCCAGGTTGGACCCAGGACGGGATGGACGGGAGGACGTCACGAATCAGGTAGGTTTCTGGGGACGGCCCCTGGGTGAAGGCTCTAAAGCTTGGGAGTTGACGGTCCGGATATACATGGTGTGCGTTTGGCTCTGAACATGTTTGTCCGGGGACGACGCCAAATCGGTCGACGCAAGTTCGTCCTTTTTCGCAGATATAGTTTGCACAGATGCTTGCGGATGGCAGACCTGGCAGAAGGTTCAGGTTCTGCGACGCCCTAGGGGCAGCTGCGATGGAGGGCAAGACGGCCACCGCGCCAATCTTGGCCGGAGGTAAAAGACAGCCGGCCGCGGTGCTGGGCCCGCGTGGTGGAGACTTCCGAATGCAACATCTCATCTGCTTGTTCGGCAACGGCAGCAGACGTGGCAGACAAGAGAGATCTCGACTTGAACCGGCAGACCGGTTCGCTGGGACAAAGACGAATTTAGTTCTGACTGACTCTGGGCAACGGATTGGGTTAGCAGACATCAGACGAAAGCGAGGGGTGAAAAGGTCGAGAGGGTTCCGGAGGTAAGTCCGCACAAAGAAGCGAGAGTGGGATGCGGACGGAGTCGAAGGGTCCATCGCGGGCGCGGCCCCGGAGAAGAATCGGAGGACGCATGAAGGTGTGTTGTTGGGCAGTCTTGGCGTCTTGTTTGTTCGCGGCGAGTGGGTGCAGTGGCGAGGCAAGGCGAGGCGGAAGGCGAAGATTCCCCGCCAGTTGACGAGGAACACTCTGCTAACTTGCTAACATTAAGAGAGAGAGAGCCAGCAAGCCGGGTGTGCCGGGTCGGGTTCGGACCCGTGTTTCTAAGTGTGCTCCACGCTTTCTAGAATTTTTTCTCTTCTGTGGCTCTGTTCCGCCAAGACGGGGCTCGGTATGTCAGTGTGGAGGGCCAGAGGCAAGGCGGAACGGACGCGTTCCAGAGTTTGCTGGTCTTTTGTCCTTTGTGGTGTATCAAGCCGCCGTGGGAAGCCGGAGGATGCTTCGGGAGAGCGGACGACGGACCGGACGAGTCATGGTGGACTGAACGCTCGAGAAGCGACGTTTGAATTTCCCATGGCGGCTGGCTGTCATGTCATTGTGGTAGATGATCGGGAAGGGGGATCTGCCTTAGTCATGCAGCGTTCCGACGGTGGTGGTGTTGAGACGAAGAGATACCGTAAATATCTCAAATGAAAGGGGCAAAAAAAAGGGAGCCACGATGTCGTGGAAGCTGCATGAGGCGGCCAAGTGGTGATTCCCAGCCATTTGCTGGACTTCCGGCGGGGATCTGAGGAGCGTCCAATGGGTGTCAAGCACCAGCAAGATTCGACTCGTCAGGTGAGGGACTGGACGTCGTGGTGAGGGACGGGAGTGGTGGGGTCTCGGACGTCTGGACAGGCCTGGGCGATTGCACTCGCTGCGCTCCAGCGAGAGGGTTGGTCGCTATCAGGGAGCTAGCCCGCTGGGAAAAGGGCGCTAGGAGGGCGAGTGCGCTAGCGTGAACCCCCCTGGAGATTTAGGTCCCTCGGGTGCGTGCCTGAGGTGGGAGTGGAAGTGGGAGGGCCTCATGCTTCAAGGGCAGCAGCCATCCACCACCTCACGAGGGCAATCCTCGTCGCCGTCGTCCCTGTCGCCGCAGTGCAGGCGTTGGGAGGCGGGCAGTTCATGTGGGAGTGGTGTCAACGGCGAAGCGTCCACGGGAGCCCCGCCAGAGGAGGTCAGCATGGCCCACGGACATGCAGGTGCAGATCCAACGAACCGGCCGGTGATGCTGGTGCCCTGGGAATGGTTGGCCGCACGTCAGAATCATTCCCGTCCGTGACAGCGGTGCGGTTGGCGGGAGACAAGCGGGCGGTTGAGTCTTGACGCCGCCATTGGCGCGATGGGTGGACACTGGATGACTGATGGGCGGAAGGATGAGGTTGAAGATGAGCTGATGATGGGAATCTTGTTCCGCGGGTGTCGTGGGGGCATGGAGGTTGGTGCCATGGTGGTGGTGGAGGTGACGGTGGAGCATGAGATGGACAACGGCAGAGCCGGAAATAACGGCCAGTGAGGTGAGACGAATTGAACCCTTCTTTCGCCTCTGCCGATTCCTGCATCTGACGACATCTAAAACAAGGAAGAAGGGTTGGTTGGTTGCACGAGGGGAGGAGGAGAGAGGATAGGTTCGGAGACTGCCGCATTCCACGGGTGACGGGAGGCACGGGAAGGAAAGTATCGTGGGTTTTTTGTGAAGAAGCGACAGGTGCAACTGCATGCCTCGACATGATGGACGTTTCTCGTCGTCTCGTGTTGCAGCCCCGTGCTCGGTGCTCTCTGTCGAATCGCAACGGGCGAGACAAGAAAGAAGCGCGAAGCAAAGTCCCAGATTGCCGCGCAGGAAGGTGCAGCGGTGCATGATGCTCGGTCCTGCCTCGCTCCATCTGAGATCTTTCCGTGATCCCTCACCGATGGGCCGGTGTACCTCCGATGCCTGCTCGGAGCTTCTTTCCATCTCCTCGTAGATACCTACCTACCTACCTGCCTATGCACGCACGGCTCAGGATTACCTGGGATACCTTATTTCATCCCCCTGCCTGTTTGGAAAAAAAAGACTCAACTTGACTTGACTTGACTTGACACTGACAGCCTGAGGTTCCTATTCGTGCCTCAGGAAGATGCCGTCCGCTTGCGGCGCCTTCTCTCCGTCAACAACCAGAACCAGAACCAGAACCAGAGCTTTCCTTTCTTTTCTCCCAGCCTCCCGGAGCGGGCTGAGACTGAGACCTTTGACGCACATGACCAGGCCATGCCCTGTATCCCGCACCCAGCTGCTCTGTTCCCGTTGCTTCTTCGGGTATTCTGTACAGCTTGATGGCAGCGGCTCCTCTGGAGCACTGATGCCCTGGTGCACCGATGCACGCGCAACAAATCTCACGCGCAGGAGGACGGTATCCGCAGTAGATACTATAGTAGATATTCAAAGTACCTTACCTGTTGGAGGCTCTGTGCTCTTACGGATACTGAGGTGCGTCCTAGTGCAAGGTACGCAGGTACATGCCACACGGCTGCCACTTCCACCCAGACCTTCCCGTCGGTTCCAGGGTCCTTGCTCAGGCTCGGGAATTCGTCAGTGATCGTCGACACAAGAGACAGACAGACGGCCACCTTCCGGACATCTGCCATCATCGGGGGCCACCACCATCATCATCAACATCACCGTCACCGTCGTCCTCGGTCACGGCATCTCCTCCCCTCCCCTCACCACCACCCACCGAACCGGCGAGCGACCACCGCAGGAGCAGTCAACCACCCCCGACCAGGGCTGCCCGCCGCCAGCGTCCAATCCCATCGCGGCCGCAACCTTAACCCCTGCTCATCAAAAACCAATTCGCCCTAGCCCGGCCTCTGTTTACCGGGCTAAACCCAAGGCAAAGAAACCGACCCTCCGCCCAGGGTGCCAGGCTTCCCTGCAATTATTCAGAGGCTGCACCCTCTCTGGGAGTCTGGGAGACAAGCCTGGAGTCCTGGCCCTCGTTGCGTCTCCTCCTGCTTGCCTCGAACGTCGTCATTATCTCCATCGACGCCCCCCTCTGCGCCGGGCAAGAGAGTGGCACGCGCGCCAAAGAAAACCTGACCGACTGGGCTGGACCCAACCCGGCCACTCGTGTTCTGTTCCTTCTGAACGAATACCCATCCCGTCCTGTTCAGGCCCTTGCAATTGCAGTTGCTGTTGCTTCATCGACGGCCGGCAGGAAAGCAACATCGACATCACATCAACAACAACAACACACCCGAGCATTTGATTTGCATCACCCTTCCTTCTCCTGCAAGCAACCCAACACCGCTCGCTGCCCTGCCAAGTCAAGCACGCACGCGAGAAACACCCTCCTAGCTCTTTGCATCCGCCAGACGTCTCCCGCCTCCCGCCAAAAGGTACCTCGATTCAGAGCAGTCCTCGCCCGCTCTCGAGGTAACCTCACCGACAGCGCCTGCACGCCCAGTCCATCCTGCTGTCCGGGCCCTTCCCTACGCATACGCACTTGCCCCGACAGGGACTGCCACTGACGCCTGCAACGACAGAGCAGAAGAGCGAGAGAGGAGAAAAAAAAGGACTCGACGCTCGTCTTCTTGGCAATCGACCAAAGTACTGGCCCCTTCCCGAATCCAGCCCATATTACCACAGACATCCAGCTCCAACCGTATCTCGAGCAAGCAGCATTTCTGCTTCTTGCCTCTGTGTTTCCCAGGTTCAACTCTGCTCGGAACCTGAAGCAGCAAACAAGCTGGACCGGCACCAGGCACATCCAATTCTAAAGAGGCGTGCGGCGGCGACCCAGACTAAGAAAACCGCCTTTCCCCAGTCTCGCCAATCCCGGCCGCCACCTGCTCTGCTCGCTCGTCTACCGACCTAGGTCCGTCTACGGTAGCAGGTCCTTGGTTCTGGTCCATAATATCATCTACCGCCCGTCACCACCACCTCCTCCCAGAGTCTCTCGGACCTCCCTCCCTCTCATCTCTTCGACGATTTCTCCTTCGTCCCTTCGTCCAACCTCCCCCCCGTCTCGCCCTCGCCCGTGTTACCTTGCGCCTTACGCTTGCGAATTAAGGTGACCGCCCTGCTTCTGGGGACAATCCGCGACATTCCAAGCAACCGCCTCTGCTGTATGCTTGCAGCGTAGCCTGTTTAGCTTTTGGCTCACTCCCTCGCTGCCACCCGCTGCCCTCCCCCTTTCGTCACACGTCAAGTCGCCCGTCGCCCTGGGGTTTCTTATTTCTTTTTTTGATACCCCTACTCTCTTTCTCAACCCTACCCGGATACCGAAAAAGACCCCCAAGGGAATTCAAACAAGTCCACTATCCAGCATCGTGTCTTGGCTGTTGTTCTGAGTCCAGGGAAGCACCAGCGCCAGCACCAACGGCATACCACCAGACAGACCGCTGCCTGTCCATCTTGCTTTAGGCGCAAGCACTCGCATCACAGTGGTTCAAGCAAACCGCCTACTGCCTGCTAGTCACTCAGCCAGCCCGCACCCGAAACCCACGAGTCGAGTCGGCACCATTGCAACACACTACCAACTTGGCCTGCTTACCTGCCATTTCGGCCCTGCTGCCACTACCTGATTCTGATTACATTGCCATAACCCTTTGGGCCCTTTGGCGAGAAAAAAGGACCAGCACCAATACAGCCCGCCGCCCACTTCTCACCCCCCTCGAAGGCTCAAATGTTTACACAACCAGTCTCATCGCCACCAACCGTGGGCCCCGTGCCGACGTCTGTCACTAATCCCACCTCGCCCTCGGTGCGGTCCAGTCGCTTGCGAGGCCTTAGTTATCTCCGCAATTACACCCAAAATCACCTGCTCTCCAGGGAGCACAGCAGTCAGGGTTCGAGTTCTCCAACTTCGAATTCCCACGCCCACTCCCACTTTCACCACAACACCAACACCAACTCTCACTCACACTCTCAGACCCAAACTCAAACTCAAAGCCAAACCCAGAACTCCCGCACCTCTGCTGCTCGTCCGACCCCGAGTCTGCACCGCTCCCTCAGCTACTCGCCCACATCGGCCCCTCGTCGTGCTGACACCGACCCAAACCTCAACCCGCTCTCCCTTGTCGCCTCGCTGCAGGAGCCCCCATCGTCAGTCTCTGCCGCAAACAGATCTTCGACCACACCCTCCTCGCCAGCCGTGGAGCGACCGCAAGTTGATGCGCTCCCGCCCCTCCTCGACGACCCCATCGCGAGCAGCAGCAGTAGCAGCAGTGTTCAATCCGCGCCGCAAGTTGGGCAGCCATCTCAGCCTCACGTTGATACCGAATCGGCCAACATGACGAGAGCACGCGCTTCCACGACGGGCGACGCCGTGCCCAAGGCATCGTCCCCTGTGCCCGACAGCCTTCCCTCGATCCGCTTCTCGGCCTATTACGACCCCCGCGCAACGCGCCCGAGCCTGACGTTCCCGCCCGTATCGCGAACTTTGCCTGGCGGCAACGAGATCATTCGGGTTGGCCGCTACTCGGAGCGAGACAACCAGCCGCCCGTGCCTGCCAACACCCCTTCGGCCGCCCCCGTGGGCTTTAAGAGCAAGGTTGTCAGTCGACGACACTGCGAGTTTTGGTACGAGGATGGGAAATGGTACATCAAAGACGTCAAAAGTTCCTCGGGCACTTTCCTCAACCACATCCGCCTCAGCCCTCCCGGCACGGAATCGAAGCCGTTCCCCGTTAACGATGGCGACATCGTGCAGTTGGGTATCGACTTCAAGGGCGGTGAGGAAATGATTTTTCGTTGCGTGAAAATGAGGCTGGAGCTCAACCGTGGCTGGCAAAACAAGCTCAACACTTTCAAGTATGTTTTCGCCATATGTAATCGATTTCGTACACTAACGTGGTATAGCATGGCAACACACAAGCGTCTACGAAATATGACTTCTGCCAACTCGGCAAATTCTTCATCGACCCAGGACTGTTCCATTTGTCTCAACTCAATCGCGGTATGTAGCCGGCATGCATGCATTAAATCCCCACATCGCGTGCCAGCATAGAGACTAACGATCTTTCAGCCATGCCAGTGCCTGTTCGTGGCGCCTTGCTCGCACACCTGGCATTTCAAGTGCATCCGCTCTCTATTGAATTCCCCACAATATCCCATTTTTGTGTGTCCAAACTGCCGCATGGCTGCCGACCTCGAGGCGGACATTGAGGATCCTGCAGAAGACTGGGAGCAAATGGACGAAGACGAGGAGCTTGAGCAGAGGGAGGAGGCCAAGGACAAGGCCGTGGTTCCAAGCGACCCTCTCCCCGCCCCCGTAGCGGTTTCGACAGAAAGCTCGCGGCCTGTGTTGCCCGAGATTGGCACTGAGCCTGATGCTATGGATTTTACTGTAGCCTTGGATCGGGCTCGCACCATGGCTGAGATGCCTCCGCCGCAATCGGTTGCTCCTCACGCCACTATCGAGCCGGTCCCGATTCCTTCGGTCGGGCCATCACAAGCGGCCGCTCCACGTACTGGCCGTGACACCCGGACGCCTTCCCCCATTGGAAACCACTTGACGAACGGTACTGAAGGTCCCATCACCCCGCGTAACGACGCCGGGCCATGGGTGTTTGATGGAAGCGCCGGTCGCCGTGCTGCGGAAGCTGCCAACGGGATGAGAAGCCTTGACGAGGCTGCAGAGATGGACGTTGACCGGTAGAACCGGTCCCGGCATGATGAGTCCGTCACGGGCTGCCGAAAGCGGGATTCAAGTTTGATGTTAACGGATATTGAAAGGGCTTCATCAACGGAGTCTAGGAAGAGACCGGCTGCATGAGCGACGCGTAGGATGGTGTAAGGCGTTTTGATGCATTGTGGAGCGGACTCTGCTCGCTAAACCGGAACAGAGTTGTTTTTCATTGTGGCGCTGGCTGGGGCAAGGAATGTTGGGCGGCTGAGAATGGTTATCCAACAGCGACGGCTTTACATGACCATGGAGCGTTGGCATTCCGGAGGTCAATTATAGCATCACATTAATACAGCGAGAACACGGCATAAGCCACCAGATTTTCAAAATTCGTCACCCCCATCACTTATTCGTACCAACCGATGGACAGCTGGAAGGTGCTCATTGCCCCCATCTGGGGTCCAGCCTTAATGGGATGCCGCTGAGGAACTCATCCCTGAGATCAGTCATATCTCAAAAAGGTGGCCAACATGCTTATTTCATCTAGTATGTCTCGAGGTTCACTCCTTCGGAAGCGGCTGTCAGCAGGACGAGGAGAAGGGTCCGGATGACGTCTTCCAGCTGCATGCAACGGCTCATCGCTGATTGGCTCACACGGCTCGCCAGGGTCCCGATACCTCCGATGGCGATAAGACCGATAAGGAAGATCAAGAATTCCCGGGCGGCAGCAAACCAGCTTTCCGAGAGCCGCGAACTTTTCCCAGGCTCTCGCATCGCGGAAAACCCACCCCCACCCGCCATCACAACCTCAACTCTCCTCCCCCCGCCGCCCAGGGTTGACGAATTCGAATACTCCCACCTATACACACAACACACATTGCGATGCTTCGAACATTAGCGACGCGCCTCCCGCGGCGCACCGTCGCCACGGCCGCGGCTCCGGCCTCAAGACTCATCACTTCCGCACTCCGCACCACTACTCGGGCGCTATCAACAACACCACCAACACTAAAGTCCGCTCCCCGCGGGCCGAAAAAGGTCAAGATTGACGCCATCCCCAAGGAACCGACGGAACTCGACGCTATCACGACGCTGCCCAACGGCCTGCGCGTCGCCTCGGAGGCGCTGCCGGGCTCCTTCTCGGGCGTGGGCGTGTACGTCGACGCCGGCTCGCGGTACGAGGACGCCGGGCTGCGCGGCGTCAGCCACATCATGGACCGCCTGGCCTTCAAGAGCACATCCGGCCGCTCGGCGGACGACATGATCGAGCAGGTCGAGGCCTTGGGGGGCAGTATCCAGTGCGCGAGCTCCCGCGAGAGCATGATGTACCAGGCCGCCAGCTTCAACGGCGCCGTGCCGACGACGATTGGCCTGCTGGCCGAGACGATCCGCGACCCGAACCTGACGGAGGAGGAGATTGCGGAGCAGCTGCTCACGGCGGAGTACGAGATCAACGAGATCTGGAGCAAGCCGGAGCTGATCCTGCCGGAGCTCGTGCATACGGCGGCGTTCAAGGATAATACGCTGGGCAACCCGCTGCTGTGCCCGGAGGACAGGCTGGGTGCTATCTCGCGTGAGACGATATTGAGGTATCGCGACTTGTTCTACCGCCCCGAGCGCATCGTGGTTGCGTTTGCTGGTGTTGAGCACGGCGAGGCTGTGCAGCTGGCGGAGCAGTACTTTGGCGACATGAAGGCTTCAGAACCCACGCTCTCCCGCACCGGCTCAGAAACCTCCATCTCAGACGCCTCATCCTTCGCTTCCTCAACATCCTCCTCCTCCTCGCCCTCCCCCGTCCAACAACCTTCTAAGCTCCTCTCCAAAGTCCCCTTCTTCAAAAACCTCTCCACCTCCGCCCCCGCCAACGCCGACGTCCTCACCTCCTCCACCCCGCTAACCCACGACATCAACGCCCCCGCCCGGTACACCGGCGGCTTCCTCTCCCTCCCGCCCCCGGCCCCCGGCAACACCCCCCGCCACCCCCACGACCCCCCCCAC
>JAKMWT010000503.1:0-28277 GCA_025327155.1 Colletotrichum sp. SAR 10_75
ATTTTAGTTTTAAATCTTAACTTAATATTAAGTTTTATTAATAATAACTATATTATTAACTTTAGGGAATTATTTTTCTATTAATATATACTTTTTATAGTAACTAACTTAATATATAGTTTTTATTTATTTTGGATAATTGTAGGAATTACTATAATAAGTAATTTATATGATTATACTTTTTGTTCTAATTAGATAAAGTTATAGTTACTTTATTCCTTTTAGTTATATTAATATATAATTAATAGTTATAAGGATAGTTACTTAATTATCAGGTATAGTTTTACTAGTTATACTAGTATTAGTAATTTTAGCCCTATCTATATTTTATAGCGCTAATTATATTTAGTTTTACTTAAATTCTCCTTTAGGAGGTATTTAGTTAAGACTTAGTAGTTTTAAATAATTACTACTACTCTTAAAAACTTAGAAAGAGATTAAGAAACTTCTTAAATAGCTTTAGAAACTATTTATTACTATATATTATAAAGAGTTTCAGAAGACTATTAACTTTGAAATATAGAGGATTTTAAATTACTTAAAAGTATATTTAAAACCCCTCTTTTTGAAATAAATCTTTGTTTATAAATTAAATATAAATAGATATTTTATAAATATAAAAGCTTAAATTATTATAAAAAGGGATTTTTAATTAAAAGATTTTAAGAGTATTTATATTATAAATTTTACTTTTTAAATTTTTTAAGTTATAATAATAATTACTATATAATTTAATTATAAAATATTTTAATATAATATTATTATATATTTTTAAATATAAAAATATTATAAAAAGAAATCTAATTATTTATAAAATACTATAAAATATTAAAAAACCTATAAAATATTTAAATTTTTCTATTAAATAAATTATTAAACTAAATAAAACTTTATATAGGTTTTAAAATATATTACTCTTATAATATAAGAAATTTAGTTTTACTTTTAAGAAATTTAATTTATAAAACTTAAAAAAAAACCTTTATTTCTTTTAAAACTTTAATTCAAAAGTTATAATTATATTTTATATTAATAATCTTTTTATTTAATTTTATAAAAATAAAAAAGATTAAATCTATAAAATTATTAATAAAACTAAAAAAGAATATGAAATTAAAAAATAAAAAGATACTAAATAATATTTAAAAGTAAAAACTATTAGAAATTAAAAAACTTAAAAAGTCTTTTTAGTTTATAATTTATATATTAAATATTATTTATTTATTAAGTTTTTTTTTTAAGTAGAACTTAAAGAAAATAAAAAGTAAATAATATTATAAAAAATAATAACTTTTTAAAAAATAGTTAAATTAATTCTTTATATAGTTATATTTATAAAAATAGATATTATATTTATTATAATATATATATTTTAATTCTTACTAAATCTATTTTAAAAATATTTAGTTATTATTAAATATATTATATAATACTTATATATAACTTAATATTTTATAATTTATTTTAATCTCTTTAGAAGTAAGTTTATTAATATTTAGATCTTATTTATAGTTATAAATATTTTATTTATAAGTAATAAAATAATATATTAATTTTTATAAAAGTATTTTATAATATTATTTAAAAGATTAATTTAATAAAAAGTAATTAAATAAGTAATAGTTATAATATTAATTACTAAAGTAGAACTTTTAAACTTAGCAGAAATAATAATAAAAATAATAGCTTTTTAGAAGTTATTTAAAAATATTAAACTTAAGCTTAATAATATATAAAATATTTATTATAATAATTAATAAATAATTAGATTTATTATAAATAAAAAAGAGAGAGTAAATATTTATTTTAAATATATTAATATCTATAATATATAATTTAAATAAAAATGTTAAAAAAGAAACTTTTATATAACTTATATATTTATAAATAAAATACTTATAAATAAATTTATAAAAAACCTCTTATAAGTAAAATTTAAATATTTTTATTTATTCTTAAATCTTATAAATATAATATATATAATTATAATATATTTATAAAACTTATAAAAAATAAATAGGTTTCCTTTATTTAATATAAAACTTAATAAAAACTATAAAAAACTTAAACTAATTTTATAAAATTAAACTTAAATAAATCTTAAAACTAAATAAAAATAATTTATAAACTAATTTAATATTATTTTATAAAATAACTTATTTTATAAAGATATTGATATCTTCTTAAACTTTTTTCAAAATAATATTAATAATACTAATATTAGTTAGTATATATATAAAATATATAAAGGAGCTTTTAAGAATATTTAATCTTATAAAAAGAATAAATATTATAAAATTAGTTTTAATAGAAATTAAATTAAATATATTAAGTTTATTATTAAAAGTTTATAAGAGGTTTTAAGTAGTAATCTATTTTAATATAATAAAATCTTTATTAAGAAGAGGTATATCTCTATAAATAAAAAGTATAAATAACTACTTATAAAAAGATAAATTAATTAAACTTTTATAAAAGTTAAGTTTTACTCTTTTTATAAAGCTTATAATAAACTTAAGAGAAACTAAAAAATAGTACTTTTAAATCTTAAAAATAAACTTTTAAAAAGAAGAAATATAAAATATATTATACTTTTAATAAGAAATAAATAAAAACTTATAAGAGATTTATATTTATTTCTTTTTATAAAAAACTTAGTTTATAAAATTATTTGCTTTATTTAAACTATTAATAATATAAATTTCTTAAAAAAGTAATTTTTATAAAAAAATAAGAAAGAATTTTTATTTATAGTTTTAAAAATTAAATTAAAAAATATTTAAAGAAAGAGAGTTATATAATAAATAAATTACCTTTAAATAAAAATATTAGAGATCTTTATTTTTTATAATATCTATTTAGTTTATTATTATATTATCTTAAGCTTTACATAAATATTAATAAGTTAAAAAAAACTTTTAATTTTATAAAGTAAATTATAAATAAATTTAGTTTTTACTTTAATAAAAAAGATAGAACTATATTTCTTATAAATTATAAAATCTTTATAAGTTTTAGATATTTTATAAGCTTTAATTATATTAATAAGTTTTAGTTTATTATTATAATTTAATTCATATAATTTTTAAATAAGTTACTAAATAGAATAAATATCTTTAAGATCTTATTTATTAAATTAAATAGTTTATAAGAAGATAAAACTATAAAACTTATATATAAAATATTATTTTATTATTAAGAAATTAGTAATTTTATAATATAATAAATAATAATATAAACTTTTCTTCTTAAAAGCTTAAACTTAAAAAAATAATATAATAAAAGCTATAAGTTATTTATTTATACTAATTATAATATCTTTTATAAAATAACTAAATATAAGAGTAATATTTATTCTTTTATAAGTTATTAATAATATATATAATATATTAGTATTTATAAAGCTTATTTTTATAATAATCTTAATAGATATTATTAAGAAAAAAACTAAAAACTTTTAAGAAAATTAGCTTTTAAGAAGAAAATAATCTTATAAGATATATTATTTTTCTTTAATAATAAAAAGATATTACTTTTATAATTAGTTAGAATAATTTTCTAAAAAATAGAAATTTCTAAAAAGAAATTAGTTTTATTTATAAAAAATATATAATAACTTATATTTAGCTTTATATTTTTATTATTAATAATAAGTAAAAAGAATAATAATACTAACTTCTAAAATATTAAGATTTAGCTATATATCTCTTATAAATAAGAAAAAGACTCTTAAGTCTTAATAAAAAAAAACTCTTAAACCTAAATTTACTTTTTAAAAGAGGCCTCTAGCTATTTACTATAATTTTTACCTACTTAGAGCAATAAACCTCTTAACTCTATACCTCCTAATAATATATATAGCCTTTAGTTATATAATCCTCTCTTAACCTTAGCTACACTTATATATATATATATTATACTAAATAACTTTACTATCTTTAATTTCACTTTAGTAATAATATAGTTTATAATTACTTAATTACTTAATTACTATAAACTATTAAACTATTAACCTATCCTCTCTCTTATATATTACTTATACTACTATTAAACACTATCCCTATTACTACTTCACTATCTACTATAACTATACTATTATTAGCAACACTCTCTCTTTTTAGTATAAGAAGTACTTACTAATCCCTACTAAGTCTAAGCTTAAGCTACTTCTACTTTAATATTATAGAAAGCTTATATAAAGAAAGGTTATTCCTTAAGATAGCTAGAAATATATATAGCCTCTATATAGAAGTATCTAAAGTTATTATTTATTACTTTAATTATAATATAGAGAAAGTTTTTTCTAGAAATATTTATAAAGATTTTAGTTATAATTACTTTAATAATATATTACTAATTAATAAAAAAGTATTTATTAAATTTAAAAGCTTTATTTATTATATAAATATTATTCTATATAATGATACTTTTAGTTATTCTTTTATAGAAAAATATATTTTATAAGAGATTATTATTTTTATATATCTTTTATAATATAGATATAATAAAACTTTAAGATTTATTATAAGTTAATAAAGAAGAAGAAGAGGAAGAAGGATAAATATAAAGCTTTATACTAGAGTTTTTATACTTCTAGCTATAAGAACCTCTTCTAATAACCTCTTTAGTTAAAAAGTTATCTCTTATATAGTAGTATTATAACCTCTTTAGTTAAGGAGTTATCTCTCTTATAATAGTATTTATAGCACCTCACTAAAAGGTTTAGTAAAGCTATTATTAGCTAGGCTATAAGAGCCTTAATAACCCCTTTAGCCTTAATATAATTAGCCCTACTATATATAGCGCTACTAGCTCTATACTATATAGCTAGTATTATCACTATTCTACTAGTCTATTTAGCTAAAGTGTGTATTTAACTTTATATAGTGATGTTTAGAGGGTTTACTTACTAATAGGAACATATAAGGTTTCTATACTATTTTCCTTAATTAATAGAGGGTATAAGTTAAGGTACCTATATAGTATTTCTAGAATTATACTTATATATAGAGTGAATTTTGCTGTAGTCTTTTTATTAGGGGGGCTATATTATAACTATATTAGCAGTCTAGTTAACCTATATAAGTAGGTATTATAGTTCACTCTATACTTTTTTTCATAATATTAAAACCTAATAGCAGCACTTTAACTTATACTTAATCTTAATAAAGTAAATAAATAAATCTTAATATAACTAGTTATTAACGCTTAGCTTAACTTATCCTTAGTAGAAGAGGGTAGGTAGGTAGGTAGGTAGGTAGGTAGTAAAGTAGTAAAATATATTAATAAGAGCGTTATTTATAATATAATAAGAGCTTAGTAATAGCTTAAACTTATACTTAAGAGTATAAACTTAATAGTATAACTCTTTACTACTATAGCTAAAAGAGTTCTTATAGCTATAATATAAGAACTTAACTATTTAAATAAAGTTTTAAGCTTATTCCTTATATCCTCCTATATATATAATAACCTTATATAATAACTTTCCTATCTTTCCTACTTATTATAACTCTATATAAACTAAATAAAGCTATATTTAATAACTTAATCTAAGAGATTAATATTAATAAAGTTAAGAGCTTTAAGTTTATTAACCTTCTATAACAATTTATCTCGCAATACATCCTCTACCTTATATAGCCCCCTCAGTAAGCCTCACTAAGAGAGTAGGTTATATAACTAGTATAAGCCTCATAAGTTTACAATTTAAGGACGCTTAAGAGGATAACTTTCTCCTAAGTAATATATACCTTTTCATAAACTCTTTAGTCTCCTCTAATTACTAGCTCTTAGTAATTATAAATTTAGTTTATTAGAACTTTAATTTTACCCCTTTATTACTATTAGAATATTTTATAGAGTAAATAGGTCTCTCTCTTCTCTTTCTATACTTCTATTTATATATAACTACTTTTTATATTTTATAAAATATCTTATTTATCTAAAAAAACTTCTAAAATAAACTCTTACTTTAAAAGTATATAAATTAAGTTAAAAACTTATAAAGATTAATTAGTTTAGTTTAACTATTTTAAAATTACTTATATTATATATAATATCTAAGATTTAGTTAATCTTAATAAGTTAAATATACTTATTTTTAGAAATACTAATAGGATAAATATCTTATCTCCTAAGGACTATATTAATTAGATTAATAAAGAAAAATAAGATACTTATAAGAAAGATTTTAAAAAATAGAAAAAAACTAAAACTTAAAAAGAATAATAAGTAAACTCTTAATAATAAAAAGAAAATAAAAATAAAATCACTTAAATCCTAGCTACTTTTATACTTATATATACCTAATTTACTTTTAAGCTAACTAAACTAATACTTATTACTCTAGAAGATCCTCTCTTCTAAGTTAAATATAAAATATTTATTAAATAATAATCTATTTTAGAGGTTAATATATAAAATAACTAGAAAACTAAAGACTAACTCTTAAGATATATTTAAAACTAACTTCTTATAAATATTAATAAAAAACTTATAAATATTATTAAGCTTTAGATCTTAAATAAGCTTAATAAGAACTATACTTTACTAAAGTCTATTCTAAAATATAAAATACTACCTCTACTTAAGTTATATACTCTAAATACTTCTAAGTTAGAGGATAATATTAATCTTATATTAATATTTATATATTTATAAAAACCTATAAACTAAACTATTTTAGATAATAAAAGTAATAAATTATTTTCTCTTTAAATAGTAGTTAAACTACTTAAAAATAAACTTATAAAGAGTAATTTAATTATTTAGACTATTATAAAAGAGAACTACTTTAATATCCTATATAAAACTACTTATTTAAATATTAACTTAAGAGACTTCTATAATAAATAAATTAATTATTACTACTAAATATTAACTTATAAGATTCTAAATATCTAAAGAGCTTTTATAATTAAATACTTCTTATAAACTATTAAGGTTTAAATTACTCTTAATTAAGTATAATAAATAATTTAAGATCTTATTATTTATAAAGAATTATCCTAATTATTTCCTAAATTAAAGTATTATAGAAAAATCCTTACTAAAATTATCTAATTAAATTTATATTAAAAAAAACTTAAAATTAATAAAGCTTTTATAATAATTAGTAATAAATCTAAAAACTTATAAATATTAAGCTTAACTTTAAAAAAATCTAAATCTAAAAAACTAAAGTTTAAAAATAAAAAGTTTTAAAAGAATAGAAATACTCCTAAAAAAGCTAAAGAATACTTATACTAAGAGTTTATTAATAAAAAATAATCCTCATAATATACTTAGTCTCCTAAAGATTATATAAGAATTAAACTTATATTAATAAGTAAAATATTTTACTAGCTAGCTCTAAAAATTATTATAGAAATCTAAAATAATATTAAAACTAAAATACTCTTAAAAAAATAAAAACTAATTTATAATAACTTTATAAATAAAAAATAACTTAAGCTAAAAGATATTATAAAAATAAAAAAATATACTACTAAGGGAACCTTATACTTTAATAACTTAATTACTATTATAGTTATACTATTATATATAAACTTAACTACTCTTAAAATACCTAAAAAAGGATTTAGATCTATTTTTAATATAAGTAGAGAAAATAATAATCCTCTATAGTTCTCTATAGTTTATAATACTATAGCTTTAAACTATATTATTAATAATATAAACTATTTATAAAATTATAAGCTATTTAAAAAACCTAAAAAGGTTACTATAAGAAATTAAATTCTAATAGTTTATAAAATAAATATAAAAATCTTTTATAAAACCTTTTATAAGCTTAGTAGAAAATAAATAGAAGATCTTATCCTTAAGAATATTTTTTATATTAAGGGTTTTAAAACTAATATTATCTTAGAGTTTTCTCTTAAAATTATTAATATTTAGTTTAATAGATATACTAATAAGATTTATTATAGAGAAGCTAAAACTCTACTTTAAATACTTATATATATTAATAATATTTTATTCTTTAAATATAAACTTATTTCTAATTACTTTATTTTACCCTCTATATAAACCTATTTTAATATAAACTACTTAAGAATTATAAATATTATATAACTAATAGCTATAACTTCTTAAAAATAACTTTTTTATAACCTTAAACTTATAAAAGAAGATAATACTTATCTTTAGTATTTATAAGCTAAACATTTTAGCTAGAAAGCTCTTAAATATTTAGTTTAAAATGCTTAAAAAGTAAGAATTAAAAAGCTAACTTATTTAAAATATAAAAATTATTCTATAGCTTATTTATAATAAGTTATCTTATAAAAACTATTTAAATCTAAAAGTAGATATCCTTACTAATATATCTCCTAAGATCTATTTAACTACTTAAAAGTTTATTTAAAAACCTTATAACTTCTTATAATTAAGGATAAATATATAAAAAAGCTTTTTAGGTTTTATTTTAGAAATAAAACTTACTATAAAGTCTTCTAAATATTATAAACTTTTAAAAACTAAGTTTTTAAATAGAAAAAACTCCTTATATATAAAATAAGATAAGATATTAATAGATCTATTATTATAATCTAAAAAATAACTAAATATTAATAATAAGCTTAAGAGAATAATATTAATATTAAGCTTCCCCCTCTTTATATAAAGAAACTAATTAATAAGAGAGAAAAAATAAAAAAAGAAGTAATTATATAAAATATATAGATATTAAACTTAATAAAACTCCTATTTAAGCTATAAGATAAATTAGTACTTATAGGTATCTTCTTATATAATATAAATCTTTATATATTAATAAACTAAAAGTCCTTTAATAAGGTTAAAGAAGAATAATTTAAAAGATATCTTAATATATAAATATTAATTTATAGTATATTATAAAACCTTAAAACTTAACCTTACTAGAGAGGAATATATACTTATAATTATAAAGTATATATCTTTAAGAGAAAAAGAAAAAGAGAGATAGAGAGAAGAGAGTTTAAAATAATCCTATATAGCTATATTAGATATCTTATAAGGTATATACTTAATATATATAATCTCTATAAAATTTAGATTTTAATACTTAAGAGAGTAATTATCTTATAAAATATTATTTTTAATAAGAGTAAGTTTTTCTTAAAAAAAAATATTAAAAAAGAATTAGAACTAATAGTTATAAAAGTTATAGTTAAAAAAATAGAAGAATTACTTTTAGCTTTTAATATATTTATAAGCTTTAATATTCTAGATAAGAATAATCTTATAATTAATAAAAGAATTATAATATAATAATTACTATAAAGTATAAAAAATAGAAAGATTATACCTAAAATAGCTTAATATAACCTCTTTACTCTTAAGTAATCTTTAAACCTTATTAGTTAGACGTTTAGAAGTAGCTTTCCTAAATAAACTCTAAAGCTTTTAAGTAATAGAGGTTTTAAAAGTAATATTATTATTAATATTTTAAAATCTTAAGAAAATTTAAAATTAACTAATAAAATAAAGTCTCTATTAAAAAATATAGAAAACTTTAAATTAATAGATATAAATAGCTTTTATAAGAATTTACTTCTTTTTAAAGATTAGCTTAACTTTAGAGATATATAAAAAGGAACCTCTAAGCTAATGAAAAAGCGCTTATATATAAAGAAAACCTATATTTAAATTTATTCTTATAAAGAGGGTAATCTCTAAAATAAACCTAAAAGTATTTTTATTACTTATATTAATAATACTATTAATATAGAAGATAAAAACCTAATATCTAATAAATAGGAATAAAATAACTTCTTTATATCCTTTATATTAGAAAAATAGAAAGCTATTAAGGAAAGTAAAAGATTTTACTATATATTCTATAAAATAATAAAAACTAAATTAAATAAACCTTTAAGAGATAATATCTATAAGAGATTAATCCTAAAGTTTCTTCTTAATCCCCTACTATAATCTAATAAGATATATTATATATAGTTATTACTACTCTTAAAAACTTAGAAAGAGATTAAAAAGCTTCTTAAATAGCTCTAAAAGTTATTTATTACTATATATTATAAAAAGCTTAAGAAGATTATTAACTTTAAGATATAGAGGATTTTAAATTACTTAAAAATATATTTAAAACCCCTCCCCCTAAAATAGGTTTTTACTTATAAGCTAAATATAAATAGATATCTTATAAATATAAAAGCTTAAATTATTATAAGAGGAAATCTCTAACTAAGAGATCTTAAAAATACTTATATTATAACTTGTACCTCTTAAACCTTTTAAATTATAATAGTAATTACTATATAATTTAACTATAAAGTATACTAATATAATATTACTAATATATTTTTAAATATAAAAATATTAAAAAGAGGAGATCTAATTATTTATAAGATATTATAAAGTATTAAGGAACTTATAAAATACCTAAATTCTCCTATTAGATATATTATTAAGCTAGATAAAACTTTATATAAGTTTTAAGATATATTACTCTTATAATATAAAGAATTTAGCTTTATTCTTAAAAAATTTAGTCTATAAAGCTTAAAAGAAGACCTTTACTTCTTCTAAAACCTTAACTAAAAAGTTATAGTTATATTCTATATAAATAACTTTTTTATTCTTTTTTATAAAGATAATAAAGATAAAGCTTATAAAATTATTAATAAAATTAAAAAAAAATATAAAATTAAAGAATAAGGGGATATTAAATAATACTTAAGAGTAAGAGTTATAAAAGACTAAAAAGCTTAGAAGATCTATTTAGTTTATAACTTATATATTAAAAAGGTTACTTAAAAGTTTAATTTATAAGATACTACTTACCTATTAACCCCTCTCCTTTAAGTAGAACTTAAGAAAAATAAAAGATAAATAATACTATAAGAAGTAAAGATTTTTTAAGAGATAGTTAGGTTAATTCTCTATATAGCTATACTTATAAAAATAGATATTAGATTTATTATAGTATTTTTATTTTAGTTCTTAATAAATCTATTTTAAGAGTATCTAATTACTATAAGATATATTATATAATACTTATATATAACTTAATACCTTATAATTTATTTTAATACTTTAAGAAGTAAGTTTATAAATACCTAAATCTTATTTATAGCTATAGATACTTTATTTATAGATAATAAAATAATATATTAATCTTTATAAAAATATTTTATAATATTATTTAGAAGACTAATCTAATAAAAAGTAACTAAATAAGTAATAATTATAATATTAACTATTAAAGTAGAACTCTTAAGCTTAATAGAAATAATAAAAGAGATAGTAGCTTTCTAGAAACTATTTAAGAATATTAAATTTAAACTTAATAATATATAGAATATTCACTATAATAACTAGTAAATAATTAGACTTATTATAAATAAAAAAGAGAGAATAAATACTTATTTAAGGTATATTAATATCTATAATATATAATTTAAATAGGAGTATTAAAAAAGAAGTTTCTAAATAACTTATATACTAATAAATAAGATATTTATAGATAAACTTATAAAAAATCTCTTATAAATAAAATTTAAATACTTCTATTTACTCCTAAATCTTATAAATATAATATATATAATTATAATATATTTATAAAAATTATAAAGTAAAATAAAGTTTCTCTTATTATATATAAAACTTAAAAGAAAACTACTTATAAACCTAAAAAGTTTCTTATAAGACTAAAAAACCCTATAGAATTTTAAACTAAATAAGTTATCTATTAAATACTAAAATTATTATAAAGACTAATATACTTAAGAGCTTAATATAAGTTATTAAGCTTATAAATAGTATAAGAAAGATCTATATTAGAGAACTATCTAAAGTTAAAGAAATTCTCTAAATCCTTAACTATAGAAATATACTTATAAGTAGAAATCTTATTATCTCCTAATAGTACCTTAATCTTATTATAAATATCTAAGAAATCCCTCTTAAAATAGTTATAATAATTAAGAATTAATTATAATATATAAATAAACTAATAATAAATAGCTTCTCTTAAGTAAATATAAATTAAAGTAGTATTTTAAATAGAAGTAATAGAATCTTTATTTTAAGAAATAAATAAGATAGTTTTAGCTTATAAAGTAGCTAAAGTTAAAGAAAGTAACTTAAGAAAAAGATTATTAATAATAGAAGAAATTAAAGTATAAATAGGCTTATAAGAAGTAAAGATCTCTTAAGAAGTAATAAAAAAAGTTATAATAGATAAACTAATATAAAGCTTCTTAATAATAAACTTATAAGAGATAAGCTACTCTTAAAAATACTTAATAGAAATAACTTATTAAATTAGAATAATAGCTAGAAAAATATTTATAAGCTAATTATTAATCTTTAAAATATATTTATTCTTATAAATCTATTAGTAAACTTAAGATAATAATATAAAAGTAATATTATTATCTTTAGAAGAGTTAATTTAATAGATTTAATTTAATTAGAAACTATAATATTTATAAGATTAAATAGTATTAAAAATAGCTATAAGTAGAAAAATAGTATAATAAAGAGCTAAAAAAGTAAGTAACTTAAAAAATACTTTATTTAAAAGTTCTTATTTAATCTTAAATAGAGTAAAACCTTAAAGCTTCTAAGAGTAAATACTTTTATAAGAAGTAAGCTTCTTTTAAATCTTCTTTACTTAAGGAGTTTTCTTTTTCTCTTCCTTAATAGCTTAATAATACTTCTAAGTAGTAGCTATTTTAAAAGTAGTAAGCTACTTATAAACCTTAAAAGTTTTATAATACTAAGAAGTAGAATAACTTTCTTTATACTTATTTTATATAGGTCTCTAAGTATTATAAGCTTTAAAAAAATATTATATATTTATAAATAAAATTAAAACCTTATAAAATAAAAACTTATATTTTAAACTTTTTTAACCTTAATAGTAATATAAATAACTTTTATTTTATAAATAGTAGTATTTAGCTTAATAGCTTCTAAAATAATTTTAAGAGGGATAATTATATATTTACTATAATAGCTCTTAAAATATAAGTTATAATAATTAAAATTTAAAAAGTAATAATAATATATATAATTATTATTATAACTATTATTTATAATATATTTAAAGTATTTTACTTTATTTAGTTTATTAATCTTATAATTATAGCTTTTTATTCCCTCTTAAGTAAGTATAATATCTAAAAATAGTTAACTTATAAGTATATAAAATAGAAAAGTTAAACTTACTTTTTTATTTCTAAGATAAAGGAGGTATATTACTACTACTATCTTAATAATTCTAAAACTTAAAAGAAGTATATAAAGCTAGCTTTAGAGATAAATTAATAAATAATTTTATAAAAAAAAAGAGAAAAATATACTCTTTATAAACTTAAGCTCCTCTTTAATAACCTTATCTTTATAAAAGATAATTACTTTATTCTTACTAAAAAGAAAGTATTTTAGAATATACTTATACTTATAAGAGGGAGAGAAGCTAATCTTTAAGCCTTTATAACGCTAAAAATCTAAAATAGTTTATAAATTTTTAAAAGAGATCTAATTAAAATTAAACTTATTATTAATAATAAGAATAACTTTAGGAATAAAATCTTTAGTAAAAAGCTTCTTAAGAGTAAAATTTTTAAAAATAAGCTTCTTAAAAGCTAATTTTTTAAAAGTAGGTTTTTTAAGAATAAATTTTTTACTAGTAGAATCTTAATAAATAAGCTTATTAGTAATATAAGTATAATTATTAATAAGTTTATTAAAAATAGTTCTAAGAAAGTACTTATAAGGATAGTTATAAATATAAACCTCTTAAAATAAATCCCTATAAGTTTTATTAGAAGTATTAAAAACTATAAAGAGGCTTATTAATAATAATAATAAAAAAGAAAGTAGAGTACTTATTAAGCTTATTAAGTAACTCCTAAGTATTACTAATAACTTAAGTAGCTTACTCTCTCATTATTATAGCTTATTTAGCTTATATCTAAAAATAGTATATATAAGTAGTATTATAAAATAATATAATAATAATAGCTTATAAAATAGGAAATAACTCTTAAATAGATTTAGTAAAAATATATAATCCTTAAGAAAAGTTATTATAGTATTATAAATAAAAAAGTAAGATCTTATAAAATATAAAAAGTTATATAAAAGAAAGAAAAGTTTTATATATACTTTAAGAAAAATCTTCTACTTTATTTATTTTTTAGTTAGTTAACTATTCTTACTTATAAGTATAAAGTATATAAATTAGTATACTTTATATATTTATAAAACTAACTAAATATATTATAAGTTAAAAAGTACTTATTAGAGTCTTTTTAACTACACTATAAAGAGTAAACTTTTAAGCTATTCTTTCTTAAGAGGAGACTTCTAATTTTCTATATATAATTAGTTTTTATATAATATTATTAGTTTATAAGTATTTCTATATATATATAAAGTATTTTTAGCTATTCTTATAGCTAAGGGGGTATATAATAATTTATCTTATAATATATCCTCTACTTTATATAGCCCCCTTAGTAAGCTTTACTAAAGGAGTAAGTTATATAACTAATATAGGCCTCATAAGTTTATAATTTAAGGATACTTAGGAGGATAACTTTCTCCTAAGTAATATACGCCTTTTTATAAACTCTTTAGTCTCCTCTAACTACTAGCTCTTAGCACCTTCTCTTTACTAATAAGAAAACCCTCTTTAAATTTACTTAAAAGTATTTACTTAAAATAGCTAATAAGAGCTATATAATAGATTTATATAGCTTTAAGATTAATATAAAGATAGTTAAAGCTATTAATAATAATCTTAATTCTTATAATTACTTTATAAGCTTCCTTAAGATAGCTAAAGTAGCCTAAGCGCTTAAACGTTAGTAAGTTAAGAAGGGTGAATCTAATATTAAGAGTATAACTAATAGTAGTAAGGCTATTAAGACTACGCAGTAGGGTAGAAAACGTTATCTATTATAGCGTAGATATCTAAATAGTAGAGGAGATAATAGAAGATAGGCGCAGATTAAATATAGCGTAGAGATAGAAGCAGCTAGAGGAAGATAGTTAAGGCTTATTATAATAGTTAAAGTTAGAGGAGCATAGAGGCGAAGATAATATTTAAGTCTATAGTTATATAACCTAAAGGTTATTAGTAGAGGGTAAGGGGATTAGTCTATTTTTTATAGTTAATACTAGTTAAATTTCATAATATAAGGCTAGCAGCCTAAACGTTCTATTTTATAAAAACTGTTAATATAAATAATAATAAACTTTTGAGTAAGCTAATCTCTTAAGAGCTAATTATTTTTAATAAAAAAAGACTTCTTAATAAAATTAATAATAATAATATTTTTATAAAAATAAAAATAGGATTAAATAAGAAGAGATAGCGTTTAGGGATCTTAATTAATAAAAAAGCTTTTTAAAATAAGATCTTTTAAAATAAATTAAGATTTAAAAGTATTTATAGAAATATTATTATTAAAACCTATAATAAACTTCTTTTACTTTCTCTTAAAAAGAGAGAGTTTATATAGTAACTTTTAATAATCTCTAGCTTTTAAAAAGCTAAAAATAATAAATATAATTTTTATAAAATAATAACTTAAATATTTATATTCTCTATAATCTCTCTTAAGTTTAATAATATTCTATTAAATAGTTTTTTAGATATATAAAAAAGTTTTATATTATTATTAAAACATATAACTTTTAAATAATATAAATAATTTATTACTAAAAGTTTTAAGAAATATCTTTAATATTCTTATAAAAAATAATAATAAAAAATACCTAAAAAAAGAGAAATATATAAAAACATTCTTATAAGAAGTAATATAAAGCTTTATAAAATATATTTTAAATCTTATTATAAAAAGAATAAAAAAAAGTAAATAAGATAAATATTTATAAGAAATAAGAATAAAATATATAAAAAAAGAAGAATTTTATATATATTTTTAGAGAAGTTTTCTTTATTATTTATATTTATTTAGTTAGTTACCTTTATTTATAAGTATAAAATATATAAATTAATATATTTTATATATTTATAAAACTAACTAAATATATTATAAATTAAAAATATTTATTAAGGTCTTTTTAATTATGTTATAAAGAATAAGCTCCTAAGTTATTCTTTTTTAAAAAAGAACTTCTAATTTTCTATATATAATTAATCTTTATATAATATTTTTAGTTTATAAATATTTTTATATATATATAAAATATTTTTAGTTATTTTTATAATTAAAAAGGTATATAATAATTTATTTTATAACATATTTTCTACTTTATATAGTTTCTTTAATAAACTTTATTAAAAGAGTAAGTTATATAATTAGTAAAAACTTTATAAGTTTATAATTTAAGGATACTTAAGAGGATAACTTCTTCTTAAGTAATATACACCTTTTTATAAACTCTTTAGTTTCCTCTAACTACTAGCTCTTAATATATTCTATATTATAAATAATATACTTATAATATTATAAATAACGCTCTTATTAGTATTATTTTATTACTCTACTACCTACCTACTTACCTTCTTCTATATAGCTAGAGATATATTAAGCTAAGCGTTAATAACTAGTTATATTAAGATTCATATATTTAATTTATTAAGATTAAGTATAGGTTAAAATACTACTATTAGGTTTTAGTATTATAAAAAAGTATAGAGTGAACTATAATACTTACTTATATAGGTTAACTAAACTACTAATATCTTAAGTATTATTAGCTATATAGCTATTAATAACTACTTCTTTATTATAATTAAGATACTAAATAGCTTTACTCTAAAGCTCCTCTTTAATATATTATTTTATTATATATATAATATTAAAATTAATATTACTACTACTTTAGTTACTTTTTAGTTTATATATAAGCTTATTACTTTACTATAGAATAGATTAACAGCTAAGCTCCTTAAGCTAATTTATAATATTAATAATATTAATATTCCTTTTAAAATAGAGGCCTTTATCCTTATTATACTACTTAATACTACAGCTATAGGTAATATCTATATTACCTCTATTATATTTATTATCTTAAACTATTTTATTATTACTAATAGCTCTTTAGTTATTATTATTTATAATAATACTATAAGAATTATTACTTATACTACTAAATAGTATTTCAATATAGTATAAATTATACCTCTACTTTATTTAGAAATATATACTATATAAGAGTATTATTATCTCTTAGTTAGTCTTAATAACCTCTTTATTATAGATACTCTCTTTATAAACTTAATTACTAATAATAAAACTTTAATCTTTAATCTTAGAATACCTGATTATACTACTTCTTATTATAAAAGTTCTAAATTTATTCAAATATAGTAATACGCCTAACTAATAGCCCTACTTATAGGTATTAATATAGCTATAAGTATAGCTATTAGGAGGGTATCTTTATATATACTTATTAATCTAACTTATAATATAGGACTTATTAAATAGTAATATAACTTAAACATTATAGCTATATTAATTCTCTTAACTAGAGGCCTTAATATATATATAGCTAACCTCTATTTATATATTCCTCTTAATTTAAGGAATATAACCTTCTAAAACTACCAACTCCTAACTAAGTACCCCCTAAAGGAGAATTTAAGTATAACTAAATATAACTAGTGCTATAAAAAAGATATAAGGCTAAACTTACTAATACTAATATAACTAGTCAAACTATACCTAATAATTAAATAACTATCCTTATAACTATTAATTATATATTAATATAACTAAAAGGAATAAAGTAACTATAACTCTATCTAATTAGAATAAAAAGTATAATTATATAAATTACCTATTATAGTAATTTCTATGATTAGCTAAAATGAATAAAAACTATATATTAGGTTAGTTACTATAAAAAGTATATATTAATGGAATTAATAAATCCCTAAAGCTAATAATATAGTTATTATTAATAAAAGTTAATATTAAGTTAAGATTTAAAACTAAAATAATAGAAACTAATAATCTGTAATAAATCTATAAACTATAACTATAATAATACTATAGATCTAGAATATCTAAATTAGATTAAATAAAGCTATAATAATTAACTTTATAGTAAGGTTTTTATAGTTAATTACTTATTATAGTAATTACTTAATTAAGTAATTACCTAACTAAGTAAAGGTTTATAAGGAAAAAGTATATTATATATATAATAGATTTTTCTATTTAGAATAGATTTTAAAGAAGTAAGTAATTTAATAGTTTTATCTATTTAATTATTACTACTACTTATTATTACTACTTTTTACTTATTATTACTATTATTAGTATTATTACTATTATTAGTATTATTGCTTTTATATTAATAATAACTATTTATATTAGCTATAAATAGTTGTTTTTAATTATTAGGAATTTTATTATAATAACTAATAAAATAAAAAGTTTCCCCCTTTTGCTATATTATATAATATTCCTACCCCTAATAATATTACTTTAATTATATACTCCTTTATAATTAGTTTAATAAAAAAAAATAAAACTTCTTATTAAAATAAGAAATAAAAATAAATATTTAGGTTTAATAAAAAAATCCTTTAGTTAGAATATTATATTTATAATAATAAATTAAGAGCTAACTATATTCTATAATATTATTATTATTTTTATAAAAGAAATAGTATTATATTATTATAATTTAGCTAAACTACTCTTTATTTAACCTAATATATTCTATAAACTTAAGTTTAATACTATATCCTTTTAGTTTAAAAATAATTCAAAATAATAACTAATTAAGCTAATCTCTAGAATAAATATTCTTTTTATAATATACTTTAATAAAGCTATTTACTAAATAGAGTAAAAGTATTAGTTAATAGAATTAAAAATTATATATTTAATATAAATAATTTATAAAATAAGAACTATTATTTAGTCAGTATTAATAAATCTTATATATATACTTATTAGTTATATTATTACTCTAATAATTATAAAATAAACTTTACTATTTATAGCTAATAAGTAATAAGTAAACTTATATTTAATATTAATATTAGAATACTTTAGCTAATTCTAATTAATTTATTACTATATCTTAAGTTATATTAATATTATAACTAATATATTATCTAAGTTACTTAAAAAAGAAATTCTAATTAAAAATAAAAGTGAACTAAATAAAATATACAATAATAAAGCTATTAACTATATTATAGAAGTAGTTATAAATAAACCTCTTAAAAATAAAATTATTAAAATATATTTTATAAATACTAAATAAGTAGTAAGTATTAAGTAACTTAAGTTTATTATTAATAATCTATATATCTTTTTATATACTTAATAATAACTTATAATATTTTATTAAATTTAGTAAAAAATAGTACTTATATATATTATTACTAATAGATTAAACTTTTACTACTAAAGTATATAATTAATATTATTATTAAAGAATCTAATAAATATTTAACTCTTTAATCTATTAGTTCTCTATATATAACTTTAAGTAAAAGTTACTTAATATATAGAATAATATAAAACTTATAAGATAAATAGAATATATAAATTAAAGCTATTAAGAGTATTTTAACTTTTTAAGATATTAATAATATTATTCTATATTATTATTATAGACTTTATTATAAGTATACTTAAAGTTTAAATAAAATATATGTTATAGGAAATAAAAAGCTTTCTATTTTTTAATACCTTCTTAATAACAATAAATAAATTTATTAAAACTTTACTCTTAATACTAAAAAATATAAAATATACTACTAAATTTTAAGTAAAAGTGCTTTTATATTAACTTTAGTTAAATAATTAAAGAGTACTTAAAGCTTTTATCTTGAACTAAAATAAAAAGTTCTTATTATCCTTTTAGAAAAGCTTTTAAATAGAGCTAAGTATAAAGTTATTATATTTAATAATTATTCCTAAGTTAATAGCTTTTTAGAATATAAAAACTAGATAGTTAAAATTGTAATTTATATATTTCTAATAATAAACCTAACTATAAACTAATATAAAGTTATCTTAAGCTTTTAAGTAAACTTAAATAATACTTATTTAAGCTTTATTAAGTTATTACTTAATAAAATACTCTTTAGTTTTAAAATAAATATAGCTTTTTTATTTATAAGTAATACTTATTATACCTAAAATAGAGAGATATTTTAGAAAGAAATAAAACTTTTAATTATATTAGCTAAAATATATATGAAAAAAGTATATAATAAAAAATATAAATAGATAGTTCTTAGCTTTAATAACTTTCTTAATATAAAACTTAAGTATAAATACTATTTTTTAAGTAACTTAAAAGAAATACTTAGTTGTAATATTTTAAACTAACTTAAATCTTTAAAAGAATAAATAAATTAACTTATAGATTAAAACTACTATTAAATATAAATATATATCTAATTATATTAATTATTTAGCTTTTATTAACTATTTAATTTAACTTAAATTAAAATAGATCTCTAAAATACTAAAAACTAATAGAAGTTAATAAAAACTAAAATAAAGCTCTATAGATAGACCTTTATTAATACTATAAACTAAAGTAAGTTTTAAATTATTACTTAATATATAAAAAATAAAGAAAACTATAAATTAAATATCTAATATAATATAATTAATTAGTTAATATACTATAATATATAAATACTTATAAATAGCTTAAAAGTAAGTAAAGCTATTTGAAACTATAAAGTTAGTTAGGATAAGTTATCTAATTTTTAGAGAGAAATAAGATATTAGTTTAAAAATAAGAATATACTTAAGTAATATAAGCTTAAGGAAATATTAGTAAAAAGAACTATTAAAGGGACCTATATCTTTATAAATAAAGTTATAAATAAAGTTATAGATAAGGATAAAAATATAAATATATATAAACCTATAGATAAGATTCTAAATAAAAGTATAAATAAAGCTATAAATAAAGCTATAAATAAAGCTATAAATAAAGCTATTATTAGATAAAATAATACTTTCAATATATATAATAAACTACTTAGTTAATTAAATAGCTTAATAACTATATTAAAGATCTTTAAGTAAAAAAGAAAGCTACTAAAAGCTTTATCTTAGAATATATAAAAAAAAGATATAGAGGATAATATTTAGTTATAAGTAGATCTAAGTAAATAACTTTACTTATACTTATTAAAGTATTAATTAGTAGAAGTAGTTAATAAAGTATATAAGATTGCTTAACTACTTTTATAAAGAGATATATTAAGTTATTATTTATATTAAAGTTTCTATTAAATATACTATTATAAAGCTTAATATATAGATTACTTTAAATAATATATTACTTTATAATATAATATTTATTAATATATTATTTACTAAAATACTACTTTCTTATAAACTATATAATATTTATTAATACTAACTATTATATATATATTACTATACTTTTACTTTATTATTATTATTTTCTCTATTTATACTTATTTATATAGCTATTAAATACTTTATTACTAAGGTTATTAGTTAGATTATTACTTAAAACATTAAAAATACTATTACTAAAGCTATCTACTTCTTAAGGTTAAAGCTTTTATAATTACTATAAATAAAGTTATTAATAAAACTATTATAAATATTATTACTAAAACTATTTATTCCTTAAAGTGAAAGCTATTATTAGTTTATACTTAATTTATACAAAAGGTATTCTTAATATAACTATAATAAATACCTTTTTATCTCTAATATAAAGTTATTTATATTCTTACTTATATTATCTTTAATAATAGCTCTTTTAACTCTGATTAATAATAAGTATAATTATAATAGCTTTACTAAAGATCTAATTATTAACTTAATTAATAGTTATATTCATATTAGTAATAACTAGTTCTAATAGTTTAATAATAGCTTTATATTTAAAGCGTTTTATTATTTTATTATTTTAATAAATAGAGAAGGTATTCTCTTAAATAATATCCTTATTAATATTAAAACTCTATAAGATATATAATACTAATTAGTAGTCTAATTAACTTATATAAATAGGTATTATAGTTTACTCTATACTTTTTTTTTTATAATACTAAAACCTAATAGTAGTATTTTAACTTATACTTAATCTTAATAAAGTAAATAAATAAATATTAATATAACTACTTATTAATATTTAGCTTAACTTATTCCTAATAGAAGAAGGTAGGTAGGTAGGTAAATAGGTAAGTAGGTAGTAAAGCTCTAAAACTACTAAGTCCTAACTAAGTACCCCCTAAAGGAGAATTTAAGTAAAACTAAATATAACTAGCGCTATAAAAAAGATATAGGGCTAAAATTACTAATACTAGTACAACTAGTAAAACTATACCTAATAATTAAATAATTATCCTTATAACTTTTAATTACATATTAATATAACTAAAAGGAATAAAGTAACCACAACTTTATCTAATTAGAACAAAAAGTACAATCATATAAATTACCTATTATAGTAATTCCTACAATTATCTAAAACAAATAAAAACTATATATTAAGTTAGTTACCATAAAAAATATATATTAACAGAATAATAATTCCCTAAAGTTAATAATACAGTTATTATTAACAAAAGTTAATATTAAGTTAAGATTTAAAACCAAAACAACGGAAACTAATAATCCGTAACAAATCTATAAACTATAACTATAATAATACTACAGATCTAGAATATCCAATTCAGATTAAATAAAGCCATAATAATTAACTTTATAATAAGGTTTTTACAGTTAATTACCTATTATAATAATTACTTAATTAAGTAATTACCTAACTAAGTAAAGGTTTACAAGGAAAAAATATATTATATATACAATAGATTTTTCCACTTAGAACAGATTTTAAGGAAGCAAGCAATTCAACAGTTTTATCTATTTAACTACTACTACTACCTATTATTACTACCTTTTACCTATTATTACTATTATTAGTATTATTTCTTTTATATTAATAATAACTATTTATACTAACTATAAATAGTTATTCTTAATTATCAGGAATTTTATTATAATAACCAACAAAACAAAAAGTTTCCCCCTTTTACAATACTATATAATATTCCTACCCCTAATAATATTACTTCAATTATATACTCTTTTACAGGTTATAAGCCCAAAGGTTATTCTTCCTAGAAATCTAATATACCTAAAAACACCTTTTATTTCGCTATAATACTCAATAACAAATATACAAAATACAAAAATTTTAATTTTTATTATAAAAATCAAAATAATATATTCAAATTTTTATATAAAGAATTAAAAATATATCTTTTAAGAACTTTTATTCCTATCTTTTAAGTTTTAAAAGAACTATTTATCTAGAAATAGATAGATTAATTAAATAAAACTATTCTAGTTTTATATAATACTTATTATAAAATATCTTTTTATAATAAAATATTATATAGAATTATAAGCATCTATCAGTCTTATAATTCATTAAGAAATACACATCTATTAGTCATATTTCAACCTACCTATATAAAATTAAGTAGTTTTATTTTATTTTAGTATAAAAATAATAAATATATTATTATTAATACTAAAAAATAAACTCTTCTAATAATAAGTCCCTTTCTATTCCTAAGCTTAAGGGTAGTATAAATTATACTACTTAAGCAGTTAGGATACAAGCTTATCTAATTACTAAAGATTTAAACCACACTATTATAAAAAATCCTATTAGTAATAATAGTAAAAATAATAGTAATAATTCTAATATAGAGGATAAAAATCCTACTATAAAAGAATCTAAAAAAGCTTTTAGCCTAATATTATTATATATTAAAGATAGTCCTCTTATACAAATCCAACACGCAGAGACTGCTAAATCTACGTAGGATATATTAAAAAAAACCTATAATCCTAAAAGATTTACTTCAAATAATCTATTATTTCAGGATTTCCTAAATAATAAATTATCTAATTATAATAATATTAAGGAATATATTAATAAAGTTAAAGAAATATCTAACAAGTTAGAGGCTCAAAAATTAGATATTCCTAAAGACTTATTATTAACCTAGATTTTAAATAGGCTTAATAATAATATATTCAAAGGTTTCATATCTAATATTACCCAACACCTTAGAAATAAATCAGATTCTTATACTATAACTACTTTAATTAGTAGTATTATAGATAAATCTAAAAGGATTAATTCTAAAGAAGAAGAAATAAAAATATTAATTACTAACTATAAAACTTATAAAAAAGGGTAATATTATAAAAATAATAATAACCCTAATAAGTCTTATAAAGTAACTAAGGGCAAAAATAGCTAGAAAAAAACTAAAAGATTATAGTATAATAACTATAAAGTTACTAGCTATAATACTAATAAGTGCTTTTATTTAAATCTAGCTTTAGCCTCTAAAAATTAGGATATTTCTAAAGATCCTAATAATAAAATTAATAATAGCCCTCTAAATAAGGCTCTTATTATTAGAGACTTTAATACTAAAGCCTCTATATTAGATTCTAATTCAAAATCTAATAAAACTAATAATTATAATGATAATTTATCTAATTATTCAGAAGACTTTAATACAGCTATTAAGGTAAATTCCCCCATTAATATACTTAATACTACTATAACTAATAAAAATAATAATAGTAATATTAAGGAAAATAAGGATATATATATAAATAATTTTATATTAAATACAGCTGCAGAAGCACATATTATAACTAATAAAAACTATTTTATATCCTTAAAACCTTATAATAAATAAGTAAGCTAGGGAAAAGTAAAAATAACTAATATTAAATTATATAAAGACTGTTATATTAAGTTTATAGATATTAATATTAAATTACTCCTTAAAAACTACTTATATATACCTCAAATTAGTATTAATTTAATAAGCCAAGGAATTCTTAGTAACTATAATAATATAACTACTACTTTTACTAAAAATAACACCTTTATTAAAAGAAATAACTAACTTTTAACTAAAGCTAATAAAAGAAGAAATTTATATTATTTACCTATTAAAATATTAAAAAATACTAATACTAATAATAATATAAATATACTAAATACTTTAACTAATAAAATGCTTATACATAATAGGCTAAAGCATATAAGTATTAATTACTTATATAAACTAAATAATAATACTATAGGTTTAAATCTACCTTTTAAACCTAATAATTTCACTAAATATAAAATCTATATTAAATCTAATTTAACTAATAAAATAAAAAAAATATCTACTAATAATAAAGCTACTAAATACCTAGAAAAAATCCATAGTAATTTATATAGCCCTATAAAACCTAAAACCTATAATAATCAAAGATATTTTATAACCTTTCTAGATAATTATACTAAATATCTAGAAATTAAATTATTAGTTACTAAAGATAAAGCCTTTAAAGCCTTTAAACTATTTAAATTAATAGCTGAGGCAAATAGCCCTAATAACGAAAAAATAACTATTTTAAGTACTAATAATAGTACTAAATACATTAATAGTAGATTTACAGCTAAATTAGCTGATTCTGCTATAATACATCAAAAATCTAGTCCTTATACACCAGAACAAAATAGTACTACTAAAAGAATAAATAGGACTTTACTTAATAAAGTTAGAGCTTTATTATATAATAGTTATTTACCCCTAGAATTCTAAGGAGACGCTATTTATACTACAGTTTACTTATATAATAAGACCCCTAATAGTTCTATTAATTATAAAACTCCATACCAATTAAAATATAATAAAAAACCTAATATTTCACATTTAAGGGTTTTTAGATCTTTAGTTTATTATAAAAATAAAACTAATAAATTAACTAAATTATCACCTAGAGGTATTAAAGGTATCTTAATAGGCTTTAGTTTAAGCTCATCCTAATATAAGGTCTTTAGCTTAGAAACTAATAAACCCTTATAGACTAGAGATCTAGTTATTCTAAAAAATAACTTCCCTTATAAATATATTAATAATACTAAAACTAGTACTATTAATACTAAAAATATAGATATAGATACTATATCTAATAATCTAAATAATAATAATATTAATAATAATAATAATACTATAAATAATAATAATAATATTACTTCTTCTAATTCTATAAATAAATTAGCTATAGAAGAACAAAATCTTAATATTAACAATAATAATAATAGTAAAATATCTACTATTAATTACTATAATAATAAAGAAGACAAATTAAATAATATATTAGTATTAAATACTAATATAGATAATCCTAATAGCTATAAACAAGCTATTAACTCAGCTAATAAATTAGACTGAGAAAAAGCTATAGATAACAAAATAAACAAATTAATAGCACAAAAAACGTAGATCTTAACTGATTTACCTAATAATAAAACCCCACTTAATACTAAGTAGGTATATAAAAAGAAAAAAAATAAAAATAATACTATAATTAAGTATAAAGCTAGATTAATAGCTAAAAGCTTTAATCAAATTATAGGTATTAACTATATAGATACTTTTAGTACTACTTATAAGCCTAAGACCTATAGGCTATTAATAATTATAGCATTAAATAAAGGCTATATAATACGTCAGTTTAACGTTAAAAATGCCTTTATACACACCCCTATAAATAAAGAAATTTATCTATATCAACCAAAAGGCTATATTAATAAAAAATACCCTAAAAAGGTATTAAAACTACTAAAAGCTCTATATAGGCTTAAACAAAGCCCTAGATTATAGTATAAATTTCTAGCTATACAACTAGCTAAATTAGGATTTATTATATTTCCCTATAATAACAGCGTTTTTATTAATACTATAACTAAAGTTATATTATTATACCACGTTGACAATATCTTAATATTAAGGCCTGAAAAAGAAGTTAAAAAATTAGCTATAAAAATAGCTAATTTAATAAAATTAGAACCTATAGGTGAGGTAAGCACCTTTCTAGGTCAACAAATTAATATTAATAAGGAAAAAAAATACTTTACTATATCCTTATATAATTATACTAAAGCTATAATTAAAAAGTTTAATAAAGAAAATATATATAAATATACTACACCAGTAGATTTAACCCTTAAATTAACTAAAAACAAAAATCAAGCTACAAAACAAGATATACAGTTATATCAACAGCAAATAAGCTCTTTAATCTAGCTAGCAATAAAAACTAAGCCTAATATAGCCTTTACAGTTAATCAAGTAGCTAGATTTATATCAAATCCTTCTAATACCCATTTTAAAGCTTTAGATAAGATTTAGGGTTATTTAAATTATAATACTAATTATATATTAATTTTCTACTATAATATTCCTATTATAAAAATACAGGGTTTTTCTGATTCTAATTAAGGTAATTATATACCAAAAAGAAAATCCACCTCTAGTTATATATTCTTTTTAAGTAAAAATATAATAAGCTAGAATACTAACTTACAAAAAAGCCCTACTACTAGTACTTATGAAGCTAAATATATAGCTTTAAAAGAAGCTACTAAAGAATCTATATATTTAAATAATATTCTTACTAATATTAATAATTTATTAAGGTTTAATTATAACCTTACTATTCCTAGTATAATTACAGATTCTCAATCAGCTCAATATTTAGCTAAAAATCCAAAATTTCACAAAAGAACAAAACATATAGATATAACTTATCACTTTATTCGTTAAAATATTATTAATAAAAAAGTACTATTAACCTATACTAAATCAAATAAAAATATTACTGACAGCCTAACTAAAGGCCTAAATACTACGCAATATAGACAATTTATTACATATTTAGGCCTATATAACCCCACTAATTTTTAGTAGTATTAATAAGAATTTAAGTAAAATAAATATTACTTAACTTCTAGGGAGCTCTAAAACTACTAAGTCCTAACTAAGTACCCCCTAAAAGAGAATTTAAGTAAAACTAAATATAACTAGCGCTATAAAAAAGATATAAGGCTAAAATTACTAATACTAATACAACTAGTAAAACTATACCTAATAATTAAATAATTATCCTTATAACTTTTAATTACATATTAATATAACTAAAAGGAATAAAATAACCACAACTTTATCTAATTAGAACAAAAAGTACAATCATATAAATTACCTATTATAGTAATTCCTACAATTATCTAAAACAAATAAAAACTATATATTAGGTTAATTACCATAAAAAGTATATATTAACAGAATAATAATTCCCTAAAGTTAATAATACAGTTATTATTAACAAAAATTAATATTAAGTTAAGATTTAAAACCAAAACAACAGAAACTAATAATCCATAACAAATCTATAAACTATAACTATAATAATACTACAGATCTAGAATATCCAATT
>JAKMWT010000504.1:0-27725 GCA_025327155.1 Colletotrichum sp. SAR 10_75
CGCCCCCACCTCCTCCGCCGCCACCGCCGCCTACCACAACATCAACAACATCGTCTAGCTCGCCGCCCCCTCCGCCACCTCCGCCGACGACAACTTCACGGGCGACATCTTCGGCCGTGAGAACAACTTCCTCGGCAGCCCCGCCTCCACCACCTCCACCACCGGCGTCAACATCACCACCGCCTCCCCCGCCTGCCGCTCCGACAACTTCAGCTCAGCCGTCAACTGTCCCGGCACCGGTGTTTACGCCTTCGAACCCTCCACCACAGTCAACCACGCAACCCCGAGCATCAGCACCGCCGACTGCGCTTCCAGCTGTTACTACCAGTGCCGCACTGCAGCCGCAACCGGCCCAGGGAGGGGCTCAGAATGGGCAGCCACCGCAGCAGAGACTCGTTGACCCAGCTGAGGGTGCATTCATCGGAGGTGTTCCGACGACTAACATCGATGTCCCCGTGACATTCCTGTTTTTGCTGTTATTCAGCGCCGGAGCGTATACGCACATCAGGATTTACAGAGCTAACGCGAAGCGGGGCCACAAATTCCTGCTCTCAGATCTCATGTTCGACTTCTGTATGGTCCGAAACGTCACTTGCATCATGAGAATCATCTGGGCTTTCGAGAAGGCTCGTGTAGTTATTCTCATTGCTTTGATTGTGCAATTCGGAGGGTGAGTTTTTCGCTCGTATTTGAGATGTATGAATGAAACTGACACACACTAGTGCCGTGGTTGTCATGGTGGTCAACATATTCTTTGCCCAAAGAATCATCCGGTCAATTCACCCCAATTTTGGGTGGCACCCTTTCTTCAGAGTTGCGACTCTGTTCTTTATTTTTTCGGTTCCGGCCGTCATCTTCAACAACAGTACGGCATTGGGAGTCTCGTTTTATCACATTGAAGACCAGGACCGCGTCGACACTGCTCTCAACGTGCTCAAAGCTGGAGTATCTTGGATCATGTTGCTTGCAATCCTTCCCGTCGTTTCGGTTCTCTTTGCCGCCGTGATTCCAGGACCTAAGCCCGAGAGATTTGGTGTTGGGGACACTCACCAGAAGATTGCCGTTTTGATGATCGGCGCCATTCTTCTCATTGCGGGTCACGCCGTCCGTCTGACGTCTATCCTGAACCCTGAGCCGCCCGATTCGACGGATAAGCTTTTGAGCAAAGAGGTCTTCTACACCACAGGATTCATGTTGGAAATCCTTGTCGTGGTTTTCTACGCTGTCATCCGAATCGACTTACTATTCCACGTTCCCAATGGTTCAAGCCAGCCAGGCGACTACTCAAGGAAGCCCAAGCCAGGAGAAGACGACTATGAAGCTGCTCTTCTCACCAAGGAGGAGATCGAGGACGAGCTTGCGGCAATGGGTCATCCATATGAGATTGTGGACTCATCGGGTCTGGGTAGAGATGGATCTGGACGAACCATCGTCGCATTCAGTACCCGCCGCATGAACGGCGAGAAGCCTGTTGTCTTGCCTCCTCGACCACAAGCATACAGTCGTGTGCAATCGATCAGGGGCTCTGTCCGGTCTGTCCGTGGCTCGCTTAGGTCAGCCCGCGGCGGTATCTCGCGGATGATGTCCGGTCGCATGACTCCGGCTCCGTACCTGAATCAGGTTGATGTCGCACAACCGGCATTCAACGAAAATCCGTTCGGTAACGATCATCGGAGCCAGTATGGTGTGGCGCAACCGCTTTTTATCCAGTCGAGGTTTAGCAGATATACGGATCCTGACGATGAGAGATCCGCCTTGCGTCCTGAAAGTCAGGCAACATCTGGCGAAATTCCCTTAACGTTTGACCGGGATGGTCTCGGATTCGAAGAAGGACGGTCGAGAGTAGCGCGGCGGTCTTCGATACAAAAGTTTACAGCGATGGAAAGGGAAGGTGGTCCTTTGAAATAGACTGTTAATAAGCGACATGATTTAAGGTAGTGTTTTTACAAAGCCGGGCTGCTCGTAAGGGTATCCGCATTCATATTGATATTTTTTGTACATAATTGTTAGCCATGTTGTGAATAGTAATTCCAGATTCACGACAATTTCGCGCTGCAAGGAGACATTTGTAACTCAATTTGTTTAGCACGTGAGGACAACTTCAGCTTCAAAATTGTTCGTTCATCACATGTGTCGCTACCGTTCCAGGCTCCCTGGTCTGCGCTTAGAGGTTTGCCTTTCTCGCGGACCGGGGCAAGTTCCTTAATGCTACTTCACGGCAGGATTACCACAGACATGTCACTGGATCACGATAGCGATGCAGTCGTGGTAGTATTATTGCCCCTCTCAAATCAAGATGTATTAAGACTGAGAGAGAATCTCCAATTTGTGTATAGCCGTTGAACACCATTCCAGTACGGACCCGGCCGTAGTGTACCCTCGCGCCCATGCTCGTATGCCAACATATCATACATGAAAATTATCTCCGACTTTAGTGTTTCTTGAACGGAAACATGCTCATCAGCCCTGCCAAAAGACCTCCACCCCCGCCAGCGCCCGCGTCCTGGGCAGCGGCAGCATCAGCTTCGGCCTGTGGGGGAGCAGCGACGGCTTGACAAACGGTAGAGCCGGCAGCTGCGGCGCCAGCCGGGGGTGGTGCGCCAGGAGCTCCCGGGAGAGCCGGGACAGACGTGCCGCCAAAGACTGCGATGCCTTGATCCAGGACGGTGCTGAGGGCGCCGGCACTCTTTTGCGCGTCGGCGTTCAGCTCCTGGGGGACTTTGCTGACGAGAGCCTGGGCGAGGGCGACGCTCGCAGACTTTTGATCTTGGAGCGCAACGGCAACCAGTGGCGTTGCGCCGAGCGAGTCGACTAGTGATTTCTTTGCCACGACATCGTTGATGGTAACCTTGACGTTATTCGTAAGCGCGTCGGTCGCAGCCTTGAGATTCAGCGCGTCCTTTCTGTTGAGGACCTCAGAGGCTTGAACTTGTGTCGTCGCGTCCTCGATTGAGGTTTTGACGTTGCCGACGGCGCCGAGCAGCTGGATTCCACCGCCCAGTGTCACGGTTTGCGTGTTTTTCACCGAATTGTCGAGTCCTTGCAGCGCGGAGTTGATGGTGTTCAGAGCGGCTTGGATCGTGGCAAGATCGCGCTTGTACTTGGTTGTAATGACGGGAGCGCCGAGGACCGTGGTCGCGGCAAGGGTGAAGGACAAGAGAGAGCGAAGTAACATCGTGACCTGCCTGCCTGCCTGCCGGTTACTTGAGTATCGTGGCCCTCAAAGGATTGAACTACTGCCTCCTTCGGATTAAAAGAGAGTGTGGGTGCGGAGATAATAAAGGAGGAGCAACTTCAGACCATCACAGCGTTGCGCAGTAAGGCTATGTTGCGGTGGATGTAGGCAGCTGAAGAGGGGAGTGCAACGCCAGCTGAAGCGGACCTTGACTACGAGGGTCCATATAATGCGAATGCGGGGAGCAAGGACAGGATGATGGCACACGGCCAAGGCTATCACAAGGCGAGGGCCAGAGACTTGGCTGCCGCAGGTCCCGATGTCACCAGTGAATCTAGCCTGATCTTTGGGTGGTGCTGGCTTTCATGAGGCAAAGTTGAGACGGCCTTGATTTTGTGTGGGAGTATTGCCCTCTGCCGTGAGACTGCTGCCTCCATGGTCCCGCGAGCCGGGCCACCTACGGCAGGAGACTTGAATCCATAGTACGACGTTCACCTAGTCGGCGAGCTACGCGATTTGGTGGATTTGCATGCCAATTCCCTAGAAAGGTAACTCTCGTAGAATCCCTGTTTCATGTTGCGAAAGTCCAGACGAATCTGAGTGCATAATTTGGCATCCAGCATTTTGCCTTTAAGCCCGCCCACCGGCTCGACAGGTGGTCGTCAAGAAGATGATGGTCTCGCCATTGCCAAGTTCCATTGTTTTCAACAGGAAGATCAATGTCATGCAATTGCAATCACTGTAACATCAATTGGCACAGTAATTGCCTGTCCAGAGGTCAACGTAATTAAGGAATAGAAGCCTGCGCATTGCGAGGGAATGTCGTTGAGTCAGTCGTTGGGCATGCAGGCCATCGGATCGGACTCCCCCAAGTCACATCGAATGAATTTCCCGATTCAACGGTGATACAACCTTGACTGCTTCCACGCCGTCTCATCTTTTCTCGTTTTTGTTTCAATTCCCGCACAGGCTTTGTTTCCTTAAACGGGGAATTATTAGGTACGATATTACGAAATCCGAGCCGCGATCATCGCCCCATCTTCCGATGAGTGGATCGCGTGGACAGCGATCCCTTTGAACAACGCTCGACGCATCCAACCTGTCACTAACCAGACTGGCGGAAGATTTGCAAAAGTTAAGTTGGAGAGAAGGATTTGTGCAGTTCCGACCAGGACGAACTGCTCCGCCCGTGGTTAATGTGATCACAGAGTCATTTTAGACCGGCCCCGACCGCCGATATGTCCCCGGGTCGAGCCTCTCCGTCATGGCCATCAAGCATACCCTTGTTTGTTTCAAGGAAGCTCAGACCATATCAGGCCTGCGGGATGCGGCTGTAAACCCGTCGTTGTATCTTAGTGTCGGGCCATCATCTGGAGGCTGTGGACAGTGCATTCACTACTGACGTGTAACCGTCGTGTCTGCCAGTACTTGACGTTGGGCAGATTTTACTGATCTCGATTTTCTGCTTTCAACTGTTTGTAGGGAGACTAGCGCAAGTTTAGCATTCAGCGAAGGCCCCGGTGATCCATGTGTGATCAGATCTCTGTTGCCGTTGCGATAGCGTGGTGAGATTTTCTGTCGGCGCCGACAGATAGAAACGACCTCCCATCCCGGCTCTCTAGGTTTCGACTTTTCTGAAAATGCTTCGTCGCATCTTTCTGTATTTGGGGCACAACGATATACACGAAAGGAGTTTGACTCCGATGGAACCATACTCGGGATTGTGTCTACCTATTTGACTGGAGTTCGGAATTCGTGGGACAGATGAAGAGTGAAGAATTCCCATTGGCTCGCTCGCTGTTCGCCGGGGTCTTGGCGTCAAGTGTCAAGCTCCAAGAGCATCCCGAGCTTATTATGAAGGCCAATGCGATGTCATCAAACACTCTGGCCACAAGTTTCGTATAATCCGTATCTGGCAAGGCTGCGCCGAGCCATCCGAGGGAGTTGTGAAGCAACAGTTGAAGTAGGTCCCCGCTTGTTTGTGACGTTCATCACACGTCTGCCCTTTATCGTCCTGAAGTCCACACCGTTGGGTCGGCGTCCAAAGTCGGGATCTTCGTACCTTTCGTGTTCCTACCCCTCGTCGCAACTTCGATTACGTTCCATGCCATCCCAGAGACTTCCAAGGTCCAGCTGCATACTTCACGCGTTGACTATTAGCTAACCCAAAAGAAAAGGCAATGTGTAATATGGAGGCCCAAACGCTCCCTAGGCAAACGAAACTTCTCTAGCGCGAGATCAGGGTTGCTTCGCCGGAGAGAAATAATCGCCGCGAAATCTGTGTTCGTGCCAAGTGTGCCGTTGACACAAACAAGCTTAAACCAAGGCAGCGGAGTCTCTTTCGGGGCCGGCAGTTGTGTAGTGACACGGCAACATCCGCCGTTCGACATGATGCCCTCGCTATTCGGCCCATGCCAAGGGTAACGGTTGTCAGTCCGTGGTTTTGACATGATGTTTTGACGGATGTCGTAACTCTCGGCAACGCCGCTATCCATAAGCCGCCTTTGATTCCGACAGACCGGCCATCGCTGTTCGGGCGACTCACTGACTTTGAGTCACGCAATCGTCTGATGTGCAGAGCTCCACGCGATACCTAATTTGGGGGCCAAACTACAACTTCTTCTCGGTTCTTTGTCTAGTTTTACACATATTCCGTCGATCTTAAGGACTCGGCCGGTCGAAGCCGGGAGTCTATGAAGCATACTTCGTACGCTAATTGCTAACATACGAAGGCTGCCACGAACATACCCACAGCCCACATGCGCACTGTTGCTCAGCTTCAAGCCAGGGACAAAACTGGGTTGAAGCATATTTTCCTACAGCAAGTCACTGGAAGCCAATTGCTATGTAACAATGTTTTCTCGTTGACTTGTTCCCATCCACAAGGCAAAGGCAGGGTTGACTCAAGTCCGGTAATCACGAGCTTCACTGACGGAGCATTTGTCTGGCCTCAAGTTTCAAAGATCGTCAATGATTACCACTCTTGTCTAGTGTGATCAGAGGTAAATCTCAAAGATGTTGTGAATATCTAACAATGACTCTTGAAGTTCAGGAAAATGTGAGTTTTTACATTGGCAAGTGTCATGTAAAGAAGCATGACGCGAAGATAGAAGAATTTCATCGCACCAATATCTACTGAATTCTTGAAGACAGGGCCCAACGATTTTCTACATTTGCACACCAGACTCGGAACCTGTATCGCGAAATCGACAGACGTGTCTCGTATTGCACCGTAAGCGGCTACGTAGTGATGTAATGCTGGGGAAAATGGCCCCTCAAACATGTGAAAACAGTCAATCTCGCGTCTCGGGTCATCCGCGAAAATGGGATCTAAGATATATTTCCTGTACGGTCGTGGTATTCTATTCAAGAGCCCAGCACCCTAGCTATGAGCTGGATTGACACCGCAACTGCACCACATTTATGTCACATAGAAACGCACTAATCATATGCCTCTTTTGATATCCATCTCTTTCACAAAGCTCTGAAGCTCTTTCACGACTCGATCTCCGAGCTGTTTGCCTTCCGGGGTGGAAAGGAACACCTTGTTGTCCTTGGAGATGTGATCGTTCGTCCACATCTGGCCGCGACCTTCCTCGCCCAGTCCAAGGCTTGAAATGTAGATATTTGCCCCTTGCTCCGCCGTCCGGGCAACGGTGTTGTTGACGATCTTTGCCATCATTCCGACGACTCCGCTGTTGGCTGAGTGACGCGAGAGGTCCGAGTTCACCGCACCAGGGCAGACGGAAGCAACAAGAACCTTTGGTTTCTTTTCAGTGTCCTCAATGCCTGGGAGGAACGCAAGGTGCCGCATGGAATATTCAAGCATTAGCTTGGTGAGGCAGTAGTGCCTTTGGCCTCCCATGACTCCCGGTGTGAAGGCCTCCGATCTGGACAGGTCACGAAGAGGGGCCGTCGAATTGAGGATAGGTTCTATGGTCGAACGACTGGCAAGCCAAGCCGCGCCGGAGCTGACCAAAGTGAGATGCGGTCTTTCGGCGACCGAGGCCTTCTGCACCAAAGGAGAGGCAAGTAGCAGAGGGAGAAGGTGCGTTGAAAGCAGTGTTGGCGAAATGGCGTTGACTTGCAGACTGCTCTCATATCCTGTTTCCGCCTGATTGTACGATCCTGCCAGCAACCCGGCACTGATGATGGCGTGGTCCAAGTGGTTTGTCGTCTGCTCCAGTGTATTGACCAAGTTGTAGATTGAGTCAGGGGAAGTCATCTCAACGACGAGAGGAACGATGACCGGTAAGGGCCCTGAAAATGCCGAACTTGATGCTAAGTGCTCTTCGATGGTCGCTTTGGTTGTAGCTGCCTTAGCTTCATCTCGGGCTGTGATGATGAGGGTAGATGTTCCCTGTGCTGCTAGCTTCTTGGCTGCCTCAAGACCGATACCGGTGGAGGCCCCCACGACGAGAATGGTGAGCCCATCAAAACGCCGAGAGGATGGCTTAGGTGGGTGAAAACGGGCTGTGATAACCTTCAACATGGTGCTGTTCGAAATTTGGGAGTGAGGGAATGGAAAGGGGTAAGCAAATCTGAATACAACATGAAGTACTGAGAGGGCATGAACCGATCATCTGGGGCATCTTTATAATTCTATGGTAAACCCATGATGTGGGTTCGATCTGTTCGTTCCATTTAGACTAGTTCCAATTTATGGCGTCGTCAAATAACGACACCGTTCTTGTCGGGTTCAAGGTGTTACCCGACAGCCCGCCACCTGCAGGCTGGAGTAGTGGAATGAAGTCCTTCTCGTTGTCGGATCTTTGCCAAGCCCTTGCCATTTGCTACCAAGGAATCCTCAATAATGTTTCTTTCCCGTTTTGTTGGGCACCCGTTCTCCTAAGCCAGCCATGTTCTTTTTTTCTCTTTTCTCCGATCCAGAATACAATGCCTCTGGACGTTTTCCTGTCAGGTTCAGAGCGAGGAGCAGCGCCGACGTGGGCCGGCTTTTGTGGACAAAGCCCGGCCTCTTCCCGATGGAGGATTCCTTGGGGGTGGCCGAACATGAATGCGCGGGTAGACGTCCGAAAAGTGGGAATACTCGTAAAGCGCACGGACTTTCTTAGGTTGGTTGAAATTGTCCCGTGTGTGGTTCTCTGTCTAATTCGACGCTAGAAACACTGTACAAATGCTAGTAATTCCGTTAGTACACGAAGATCTTGTGGGGTCAATCGTTACCCAGTTCAACGATTGGAAGGAAAATATGAAGTAGTTCTCGTGGTTGTATGGCCCTATCGTGGCCTAGATATTGTCAGCTTTCGAGCCAGACGAATCGATCGCATGGTCATTGGCCACCGACCAAAACACACAAGACCAACTTCTTACCAAAGCGAGATGCGTTGTAATTGAGCCCCTACCAACACTACATATGTCTCCCAAAGTTCTGCGTCATGCCCACAGACCGAATGGAAAGCATCAGCCTAATGATGTCTCACTTCTGCGACAAGCCTAATTTGAAGCCCATCCGATTGCGCAATAATGTCTTCAAGAAAACTTACTTGGAATTGAGAGTATGGCGAGCCAACTCATCTCAGGTTTAGGACCTTACCTGAGTATTTCCCATTTGCTTTGGCATGTGCGTCTCCGTCAAGAGTGGTTTGAGTATATTGTCCCGGCGGTCAACGGAGTCCCCGCCGACCAGCACAAATTCAAAATAGCAGGAGATCCCGAGATGGGGAGTCGCCTGGCTTGCCCTCTCAGCCAGGACTTGTCTGCCATGTTCTTTGACCCACAGCTTTCTAGAGTAGGTCACCATTTCACTTGCCTAAAGCATCTGCAAGTGACAGAGTCGGCAAGACTCCAGAACAGGTCACCCCAAATAAGCAGAGTAGTTTCCTCTTATCAACTTCTCTAATGTTACATTTGATGATCGCTTGATGGCCAAAGGCCGCAACTTTGTGTGATTGGTTGCAATTGTTCCTTGTTCTGTTGGTAACTGTTACATTGTGTTGTATTATCCCGCGCAAGCCGTGGATCGCACGGGGATTATGGGCGCCACGACAACCCCGATTCGTGCTGTGCCATCGGTATGCCCCATTGCACCGAGCCCGAAATGCCCAGTTCGGCTTTACTAAGACTCTCTCGACGGCGAGTCGATTCTTTCTCGAGTTGATGTAATTTGGTTTTGACCAGGTGCTGATATGCCATTGCAAATCGTTACATCTCGGGCGGATCTCAACTTTCTTGGCTATGCTGGAGACCTCACGCCTTGCGGTCATGGGCTGAGGATATGGCGACTGCACCGAGTCCTTTGGAGCCTGGGTAAAAGATTCGACGAATAATCACCAACCAAGTCGAGTAACCGACGTTGATATAACATAGACCCAAGGGCGGTTTCGTCAATCATTGAAGTTGAAAGGGAGGCTCCGCTGGTGGATTGCTACGAACGAGACATGAGCTTTTGATGTGTATCATCTTAAATTCAGGACTATCCGGTTCTCTGAGTTGTTCGAATGGGTAATTGGTAGTTTCTTATCCCAAAGTCCAGCCCAGAGTCCCTGAGAATCCCCCCACGCCTAAGTTTCCAGAATACCCATTCGCTGAAGCTCGGCAACCGACACATATGGCCGTTCAAATCTTGGCTCGAATTCATCCTTGTGCTTTCCAAACCCATAGCCTACTGACAGACTCGGGAGCAAGCCTTCCGGTGCATGTGGCCCAAACGACATAAACTGTGGAAATAATGAAGGGCGTACGTAAGGATTCTCGCCGTCGCCGTACAGAAACTCGTCCAAGTCGTCATCAAGCCAGACGGCACGCCCTGGTAACGCTTGGAATTCACCCTCATCTCGAATGAGTAGCCGAGGTCGTGTCGCCCGCCTCTGCCAGTCTAGGGTGTCGCGAATGCCAAAGAGAAGCTCTCTATAATCGCCACTGTCTTTCAAGAACCAGAGGAAGCTGAGCTCGACCGATCGTAAAGTTTGCGGGAGGGCAGCAAGAAAGTCTAGCAAGTCTTTCTGCTTAACTAGAAAGCGCGAAAGTCCAAAATGTGATAGATTCTTCCACGTCTCGATGGGGAAAATAGAACGCAGGGGTATGAAGTGATCGGCTGTCGAGCTTTGGACGCGCCACGGATCGTCAGGGTTATCTTCTTGGTCGGTCTCCAAAGTAAAGTATCGCAAATCACTAGCAGCCTCCAAAGCCTTCTTCAGGCGCCCATTGCGGAAAGCACCGTAGCCATTGTACTCCTGATCGTCCATCATGAGGTTAAGCTTAAGCGTGGTGAAGCCTGGCTTTTTGATAGCGGCAACGAGGTTTTCGTATTCAACGGCCTCAACTCCAAATTCTGGCGCACTGAAGATAGCACACGAAAGCCCAGTGCTGATCTGGTTGCCGTCAAAAATGAGTTCCGTGACACCCGTGCTTGTCGGCTGTGCGAGAACTCTGACGACATGGCGAAAGCCACGCCATTTGTCCTTCACCTCCATGTACGTCTCCGTTGGGTGCCCCAGTGGGGATGTCTTAACAATCTTTTCGTTCCAATCCCAGCCGTCGAACTCCTCTCCGTGCAGAGGGGTGGGCCAACCACGAGGAAGCGGATAGATAAAACCGTCTGGAAGAGCACGAATAGCAGGAGTTGGATACAACGGGTTGAAAAGCATGCCGTGGGCTGCAGGTGTGAGAGTAACTCTCTTCAGGTTAGGGAATCTGTCATTTTTCAAAGCCCATTCGAAAGCAACTGCATCAGCCGAAGTAACAGACAGCACATGCTCTTGCTCTTCAAGCAGCTTCAGATAATGTGCGTAGGCGTCTCGGATAGGCATCTTTGCGGCGAGCTTCTTCGATACCTCGACGTACTGCGGCAAAGTCTCGACATCGTGCTCACGTCTTTCTTCCAAGCTTTCGATGGCGGCATGATAACATCTGTAAAACCAGAAAGGTACACCACGTGGACGCTTAATCCATGGGCTATCTTCATCGTCTCCTCCATCGCTTGAATGGTCGGAACCTTCATCAAATCTGTCCCAGTCGCCATCATACCTGTGGTCCCGATCCGATGGCGTTTCGTAGCGAGATTCATCCCAGACAATCTCGCGGACGTCGTGGCGGAAAGTCTCGTGCTCTGCGACCGCGCGGAACACCTCAACGTTCAGGGGGCTGGCGCCTATGAAGACGCGCTTGAAGCGAAGATGAGGGCTAGCAAAATTCGCAAGCTTCTTGCAACTCAATCGAAGGTTTTTGATGTCGATATTATCAATATGGGAGAAAACGAGCGCGGCTATTTCGAAGGGCGAGTTTGCGATGAAGTCGACAACAGCCGACGCCGAGGGCAGGTCGGGTTGAGAATTCATCATGAAGGCTGCCAAGAAAGATGGAGAAGAGGAATTTCGCGCAAACGAATGGCGCCATGGGCTTGTTGGTGCCTATTAAATACTTCTTCTACTCAACAGAGGTAGTTCTTGTTGGACTGTATCGGGTGTTAGCTCCGGGCGGATCAAGTGGAGTTTGTCCCGCCCATCATCCCTGCTGGGGCCAAGCAGAAGAGGTTCGGAACTTCGTGGACCACAGCTTTAGCCGGGCTCCCAGGTCCGATTCGACCTTCTCATAGTCCTGTCTCCTCGACATTGCGGTAATCACAAGACAAAGACGGGATTATGAGCCTTTTCACCGGCAAAACAAATCAGAGATTAGATAAGGTGCGGGGTATGAGGCAATATTATTCGAATTGTTATTATATCTTGGCCTTTGTGTTTTCCTTCCAGCCCAGTCCCAATAGTCTGTCGAGGTTCCCATGAGTAAACAATCTCATCTGTTCCGCATCCAAAAAGTCAATACTGTCAATGAGTCGCTTCCCGTCCTCATTTGACGCATACGGATAGTCCACAGAAAAGCATATCCGCTCCATCGGCATGACATCAACCAAGGTCTTGAGCGGCGTCGTGGTGAACATTCCACTAGTGGTAATGTAGAAATTCTCTCGCAAGCACTGAAGCGGTCCCTTCTTATGCCCTGCCTTCTTCATCATCTTTCCGAGGGTATCCTCGATGCGGCCAATCATGACCGGAACCATCTCGCCGCCGTGGCCAATGATGATCTGGAGGTTGGGCAGCTTGTCAAACAGACCGATTGACATGAGTCTGACTACCGTGAGACCGACCTCCGAATGCCATCCCCAGGCTCCGGTGGATATCATGAAGGCAGCTTCTGGCGAGATGGTGTCTCCGCTGAATAAGACGTCGTGGGCCTTTGCGCTCGGGAAGCTGGGATGGATGTAAATGGGAACCCCAAGATCCGCCGCTGCCTCAAAGATTGGGAAGTACTTTCGGTTATCAAGGAACTCCCCGTCAACCGTGTTGTTGATGAGAGCTCCCTTGAACCCAAGTTCCCTAATGCATCGCTTAAACTCCTCTACCGCCCTCTCAGGATGCGCGGTAGGTAAGCACGCGAAAGCGGCAAATCGGGCTGGGTGTTTCTTGACAGCTTCGTGCAGCTGGTCATTTGTTTTGTGGCATCTACCAATATCTTTCACGTCGTAGACCGTCTGAGAGAGTACCTGAAATGCCATCAGCGATTGCACACGCGGATTGGATTTTGGACACTATTACCTGTGTACTGATTCCATGCTTGTCCATATCGGCGATGCGGCCTGCCCCGATGTCCCGCAACTGCGACATAGGCCATTCAAAACCCGGATGATGCGCAGGGAGCTGGCCATCGAAGGCCGTTGAGCTGAAGTGTTCTTCAGCCGCGACAATTCTCATGTTGTACAAGCTTCGGTATGCAAGAATTTGAGTGGAATTAATGTCAACGGTCGAAGGCTGTCGGACGGTCGGGGATCACAGAGACTTTTATTCTTCCTCGGCAAACGCTGAAGCTAGCGCAGCTCGGTTTCTTATTCGGTACCGACTACGGCCCACGGGGTGCTAATGAGTGAGGTCCTGATCCCATCATCGGCAACTCTATCGAGACCATGACGTAGATGCCCGGAATTCCGGCTTCGGCATTTCCGGCGACGGCGACGTTCGGTCAACGCTTAATGTCCGCGCCGGAAGGTCCACTCATCGGTCTTCTGCCCCACTACCTCCGAGCCGTCAGCAACTAATTGTTTGGCGGCGTCGTGAGTCAGGCTTGAGTGGGATTATTGACTGCTTACATTGTTTGAAAGTGAGCGCGATCAAGCGCCGACGTAACTCTGACTGCGTACCTTGACGTTTGGGGAAGAGTCTGGATGTATAATTAACAGGAGGGACTTCGTCTCATAGAACCAAAATGGATAGTACGGCAGGAACAAAGAAAGGCTCCTGTTACAGTGCTAAACAAATCCAAGTCCTTCGGTCGACGACAAACGCTTAGAGTGCATGTTTCCTTTCACATTCTGCGGATCCCATTCAGAACGTTTGATTCTGTTCTGTTAAAGAACACCCCAATCTGCTCAGCTTAGACCATACGTCTGCGGGACTATTGAAACTTCATCTCATACATGACTTGCTTTCACACCACGTGAGTCCGCGATGCATCACACCAAAACCTGCAAAACGCCTATTACACTCCACCAAAAACAGTGCAAAATGAAGGTGTTGCCTCGAGGGCGAATCGAACGCCCGATCTTCTCATTACGAGTGAGACGCTTTACCACTGAGCCACCGAGGCATTTAGAAACCAGATCGTGGTTGGTGGGCCACAGATGCGAGCTGGGGCGGATGCAACCAAGCTAAGGGGTGCAGAATCGCGATGGAGTGTTTATTGTAAGCGAAAACCTCTGGGTGTTGTTGATTGGCAAGTTGTGCGAGGAAACGCCCGTCATTCGTTGGAAAGGCCGTTTAAGTTATTAGTCAACGACCGCGCGGTTCATCCCTTGCTCTCCGTCTCATAACGCCGGGATTGCGTGTGGGCTTTTGCGCCCAACTCCGACCGATGTGCTGATACCGCGCGGGCGCCACCGTAAGCAGCCAAGGCGGCAGGGACACATCTTAAGCCACAACTGTTGGCTCATCGCAAAGAGAACGCCAATGGTTTGCGTCAACTTACACACCTTGCATATTAGTTTGGATGCCGGTGTTCAAGCTGCAGACCGCCCGCGCGCCCGAGTCTTTGCATGCAGCGAAATCAACTCTAGCTGCCCTCAACTCACAAGCTGGTATTGATAATCAGCGACACGCCGGAAAGAAGTGTACAGAACTTGCGTCACTTACCGGCCAGCTAGCCAAGCCGATGCCGACGTGGGGCTTGGGAAGGGACTTTGGTACGGAGAGTAGGTTGCAATAGACACCGGTCGCCTGCTGAGGGAGCGAGTTGTACCATGGGCAATGCAGTGCTCATTATTGCCCTCGAACTTTGGTTGCGAGTATAAAATCAGAGTTCTTCGTGCCCTGTCGAAGACTCGAGAAAGTCAGTCATTCAACGCCTTGTCTTCGAAACTCATAAGAAGGTCCTCTTTCATTCCTCAGAACTAATTAACACATCAACTTCCAACATGGCCGCCGCCAAGAAAGTCGCTGTCATCGCTACCAGCACCCGCAAAGTCAGAATCGGCCCCAAAGTCGCAGAAATCGTCAAAAACACCATCAGCCAAGACGCCTCCACCAACAAGATTGACCTTGCGCTGGTCGAAGTCGCCAAATTCAACCTACCCGTCTACGATGAAGTCGCCCTTCCCGCCCAGGTGCCTGCCGTTGCCAAATTCGAGCATGCTCACTCCATCGCGTGGAGCAGTGAGATCGCCAAGTACGACGGGTACATCCTCGTCGTCCCAGAGTACAACTACGGCATGGCCGGTGGTACGAAAAACGCCATCGACTACCTGTACAACGAGTGGATCGGCAAGCCGGCAGCTGTGGTAAGCTACGGCATCGCGGGCGGCAACCGGGCGTCGGAGCAGGTCAAGGGCACGTTGGAGGGCATGAAACTCCGTGTTGCGGCGACCCGCCCGGCGCTGTCATTTGCGGGCAGCGCCGGTCCAGATCTAGTGGCAGCCATCAAGGGCGAGGTTGGAGAAGACTCGCGCAAGGATTGGGAGGCCAAGTCGGAGGATATCCTCAGGGCATTTGGGGAACTGAAGCAGCTCTTGAGCGAGCCTCCAGCGCCTAAAGCCCCGCTTGCTATTTGATTTCCTGGAAGATGTTGTACATCCTCCATGTTCTGATTTTGTTTTCTGTCTTGAGGAATGTTGATCACCTTACCCAGCGAAGGGCGGAGATCCACCTCGTAATGTCGCTTAACCCCCTGTCAACAGCATCTTAATCCTTCGTGTTAGTGTTGTTCTGCTCTGCTGCCTAGTACCAATGGATTATGACTGCTGTGCCGCATTCTGTGCCGTACGCTCTCGAAGCCTAAAAATTCTCGTGAATCCTTCCAAACATTTTCCCCTTTTCTTCTCTTCTAGCCATGCATGCATCACAATCACTCGCTTCTTCCATGCTCACCCTGCCATGAAGTTATCCGTCGTGCCTGCGGTCGCTCTATGGGCCGCAGCGGTAACAGCTCAAGTCCGTCTACCATTCACCCGGCAGTCTCGCCAGCCAGTGACCAAGAACGCCAGACGTCGTGATGATGAACGTCGCTCCACCTCAACAGTTGACTTCTTCAGCGCGGACACGGTCTATCTCGTAAACGTCACCGTCGGCACGCCGCCACAGAACATGTCGATGATGCTCACCGTCCAAGCCGGTGAGACTTGGGTGGTCAACGCCAACAACTGCGACGAGGACGGATATTCGCTCAAATACGGGTGGTGCAAATACGGCTCCTTCATGCCTAATGAGTCGTCGACATATGTCAACCCCGGCACTGAGACGTTCATGACGAGCTACACCGAAGGGTACGCGTATGGGGAGATTATGAGCGAAACACTGAGCATCGGCGACGTCCACTTAGGCAAACTAAACATGGGGGTCGTTGACACAGCAGACACGTACATTGGCGTACTGGCCCTGGGCTTCAACACGAGCGCGTACACCCCCAGTCCCTACAGCTCCAGCTCAAGTAATACAAGCAGCGAAAGTCTGCCTACCGTTCCCGACCGCCTGCTCACTGATGGCAAGATCAACTCCACCGCGTACAGTGTATGGGTGGATGATCTCTCAAATGAGTCTGGGAGTCTGCTCTTGGGTGCAGTCGACAGGTCGAAGTTTGAGGACCCGCTCACCCGCTTCCCGATCGTGACTAGCTTTTCGACCTCAAAGGTCTTCAACACTCGGATCCACTCTATCAACGGCAGCAAGTCATCATCGGACGTCTTGGAGCCCTTGGGTAGTCTCGGGACGTCCTACAACGACAAACCTATCGTCCGGATCAGTCCTCACAACATCGCGTCCTGGCTTCCCGAAGACATCGCCCAAGATATCTACGCCATCGCAGGCGCGACGTGGCTTGAGTCGCAATCGAACTATGTAGTCCCTTGTTCTGCCAACAGCTCAACTGCACAGCTGTCTATCCAGCTTCACGGCTTCGATGGGCCGGTTCTGAACGTGCCAATTTCCGACCTCGTCATTCCAGCTGACTTTTGGTCGTCGAGCAAGTGGTCTTGGGACACCGAGACCGCAACACAGTACTGCCTCTTTGGAGTACAATCAGACAACTCATCGACGTCCTCGACTTCCACCACGTCCGGCAGCTCAAGCTCGACGTACAGCCTCGGCGGCATGATGCTAAAGCGCGCGTACATGGTCTTCGACCTCGCCAACGAAGAGATTGCCATCGCGAAGACTAACTTCGGCGGCGGCGCGACTGAAGACGTCATCCCTTTCCCCAGCTATGCTGCAGAGATCCCCGGGTCTACCTCGGTCAGCGTCGTCGTTTCAGTCTATTGTCCTGTGGGCGCGACGTCTGAAGAGTGCGACCCTAATGGATCTGGATCGGGCGATGGCTATGGCTATTACGACTCCCTTGGGCTTTCCAGGGGTGCCAGAATTGGCATTGGCGTCGGCGTCGGCGGGACTTCGCTGATCGTGCTGGCATTGACGGTATGGGCCGTCATGAGGTGTCGGAGGATCAGGCGTGCAGAAGCGGAGCTGGCTGAGAAACAGAAACGCGCGGAAGAGGGCACGGGAGCAGCTGCCGAGACTGGCATTGATAAGGATTTGAATCCTGCCATGTCACCAAAGTCTCCTGTTGCAGTCAAGGAAAGCACATCGATGAGTGAGTCGGCGCAGGATGTTACGACAACAGGTAACGTCGAGGGGAACAAAGTCGGCCCATCAAGGCCTCAGTGAGGACCACTTGAGTTATGATAGAATATCTTAATGCAACATTTAATCCCCCCGTGCTTCGTACATGGGGTGTAGTCATACTTTGCGGCAATCTTGCCTCTGCCCAATTGTCAGTCTCCAACGTCGATGCCAGATTGCCGGAGTCAGGGGACTGGCGTCAGTCGGTTAGCACGTAACGTGCGGACCGATCCGGAACCTTGCCCGCAGCCAGTCATGGAAAGCGGTGGTAACCGTCTGAACTCACCATGTGCAGTTAGGTAGTATCAAACATTCGCCGAGATCCGGTCAGTGAAGGCCAGCAACTTGGTTCGTCGACGAGGGAAGATCCTAATCTACTCGGGATGTCCATCTGTCGTCGCCGTTTGCAACGTTGCAGATCTCTCATACCCTCATGAACCGTACGGATGGACTCAAAGGTGCAAAAGCAGGCGCGGATGCCACTCTGTAATATGCACAGAATCAGATGGCAGCAGCTCATATGGCGGCAGGCACCCCTGGAAGGCAACCCTTTTGGAGATCAGGGGGCGGGGCGGGTGATGCGCCGGTGCCCGTCTTATCAGATCTCCACCTTCCGGAAGGATAATAAGTTCCGTAGGATTGTTGGAGGTGGGTGGAAGACGGGGTAACCCCGACGCCGAATGAGGATTTGTTGGAAGTGTTGTTGGGTGCCGTTGTCGCGCTATTTTCCGGGTGCCGCCTTGTCGGCTCTAATCAACATATATCTGTCTCAGCGACTCAGTAGCAAAGAAGAGAAATCCAATTTCCGTCAGACTTCTGGAAGAACAACTGCCGCGATAAGCCGGTATACGGCTCCAGCAGATTCGTCCAAATCGCAGCATGTGCTCACGTTAGTCCTGTCCGAAAAGAGCGATAAGGGCCAGGGATAGAGGGTCACATTCGGCCCCGACTCGGTCATTCGCTGTCAACTCACCAAATTCGGGGCACATGGCCCTTCAAGGGTAGCTCTTGAAGAATGCAAGACGTCCAGCCAATCTGGCGGCGCCGCTGGACATGCTAGTAGAGGAAAAGACCGGCTACACCTGCATTAGCTCCGTCGCTTCACCTTGCGCCAACCACTCACCGGGCACCATCACCAAGTCCTCACCTATGGTGTTGGCGGCGCTCCACCATGCACACACACGCGCGTACACACACACACATACAAGCGAAATTCCACGCGAGATTCGCAGTGCGCTGGTGCAGCCAATATGGGCGTGCGAGGCAAGTCATCCTTTGGTGGGTTGATGGCACGCTAGACCACACGCTTGACGGATCACTGTCAAATTGGTTGTAACCATCAAAGCGTGACGCGAGCGACAAGACCACGATGCCTTCACGCGCCTCGTGGAAATTGCGCTGCGAATTCTTCACAAGCCAAAAAGCTGGCAGGATTGGCTCAGGGGAGTTGAGAGTTTGATTGGCAGAAAACGTAACGTTTCGCATGTAACTCGAGCACGCACGATTTTCAGATGACAGATGTGGTCGGAGGCAACAATGGCTTTGTGTCTCTAGTTCTCCCATTGTTTCGTGGGTGAGATCTTGGGTAGCGCATTGTCTAACTTCACCGGACAGAATTAGTATAATATGATCAGTTGATCGCCTCAAGTCCAGTGACGTTTAGCTGAGGTGCGGCACAGCCTTCTTTTTACACTCCTTCTATAGACTATTTAATAGCTTCCTCTTAATTTCGGTCAAGATGAGGTTCTTCCGCTCCTTAGTTGCTGTCGCTAGCATCATGTCTCCCGCAATCCGTCTCACCGAGGCCTCACCGGTCAACCTCACCACTCGAGGCCTGAATGGCTACACCAACGCTGTGTACTTTACCAACTGGTATATTGCCACCTCCATATGATCGAGATGACTTGTGGTATACTGAGTTAGATTCAGGGCCATTTATGGACGCAACTACCAGCCGCAGGATCTCCCTGCATCTCAGATCACGAACGTTCTCTACGCATTCATGAACCTGCGGGATACTGGAGAGGTGTAAGTTCCGTCGATGTCGAGAAGTATCGATAGTTCATCCCCGGTCTGTGGAGCTTTTGAGGCGTGTTCAACTGACATGTTACAGTTACACCGCAGACACATACTCTGATTTGGAGAAGCATTATGCCTCCGACTGTAAGCCCTCATGTATCTTGAACCCTACCGGACAGCTGATCTCACTGCTACTCACTAGCCTGGAACGATGTCGGCACAAACGCGTACGGCTGCGTCAAGCAGCTCTATCTCCTGAAGAAAGCCAATCGCCGAATGAAAGTCATGCTCAGCATCGGTGGCTGGACCTGGTCTACCAACTTCCCAGCTGCTGCCAGCACTGCAGCAGGCCGATCTCTCTTCGCGTCGTCATCGATCACGCTTATGAAAGGTATGCATCTAGTGCGCCACATCGATATGACAGTGATTAACATACGATGACAGACTGGGGATTTGATGGAATTGACGTGGACTGGGAGTACCCTGCCACGGCGGGCGATGCAGCCAACTTCGTCTTGCTTCTTCAAGAGATCAGAAGCCAGCTGGATGCCTATGCTGCGCAGTACACCCCGGGCTACCACTATCTTCTTACTGTCGCATCGCCCGCAGGACCTGACCACTACAACGTCATGCAGCTAAAGGCCATGTCGGATATCATCGACGCCTTCAACCTTATGGCCTACGACTATGCCGGATCGTGGGATGCGAACAGCGGCCACCAAGCGAACCTTTTCCTGAACCCAGCGAACCCCACCGCCACCCCCTTCTCGACCGACAAAGCCGTGAGCGACTACCTCGCCGCCGGTGTACCCGCCTCCAAGATCGTCCTCGGGATGCCCATTTACGGACGTTCTTTTGAGCAGACGAACGGCATCGGTCAGCCGTTCACCGGCATCGGCAGCGGATCATGGGAGAACGGTGTGTGGGACTACAAGGCACTCCCTCGTGCGGGCGCCACAGAGCTGTACGATGCGACCGCAGTGGCGTCCTACAGCTACGACTCCAGCGCTAAGGAGCTCATCTCCTACGACACACCGGCTGTGGTGAAAACCAAGGTCTCTTACCTGCAAAGCAAGGGCCTTGGAGGGTCGATGTTCTGGGAGGCCAGCGGTGACAGGACCGATGATGCTAGTCTGATGAAGACCAGCTTCGATGCTCTTGGTGGCAGTGCCGCGCAGGATTCGAGTGAGAACCAGTTGAGCTACCCTAACAGCAAGTACGACAACATCCGTGCGGGGGTGCCAGGAGGCTGAAAGAAAGGACTGGTTCTAGACGTCTGGAGCACACCCCGGCTGACGTTCACTTCTGATCTCTTTTCGTTTCTGTTTCATTGGTTCGGACTTTCCTCGAATACAAAGCCTGTCTGTCCTTCTCAATGTCCATAGATGTATCAGACCTCTTACATTTGTACATAAATGAGCGTTTGAACGACACTTTATCATATATCAATGCCTTTGATGCCAGCTTGGCACCGCCATACTAGGGCCCAATGCCGCTAAATAATCAATTTTCCTCGGCTACAACCTTTTGTCCGTAAACAACGTACCTGTAAGGACCTTTTTAGCTCGAGAGGACATTAAGTGAGATTTCAAAACCACATACCAGTCGATGTAGGCGTGGAAGGCGAAGGGCCGACTCTTCAACTCCTTACGAACTTGCGCGAGAAGGACAATGACTTCTTCCCTGGTCCATCCCAGAACCCCAATGAAGAGCTTCAGCGTGAACGCATCGAGACCATCTATGGTCTGCGCAAGGTTGTTCCAGCCGAGGTCCTGGTTATGAGGATCCTTTGCCCATGGACCCAGGGGAATCTTGAAGTGATAGGATCTGACATTTCTGTACGGTTGCTGTCTTACCCAGGCATCCAACTTTGGCCCAGGAGAGTGCTCCGTGCCTAGCTTGTCACAAGCTTCCATGAACAGTCGGTCCCACTTCATGAGTGCGTGTTCTTCCTTAAGAGTGCCGTCATCGCAGCCGTAGAGGACACTCATGTCAGAAAACTCGGCCCAACCATTAGGGTTCAGGGCGCTGAATTCAGTCAACGTCATTAGTTATAGTTCTCCGGATAATCGCCACTTTCGGCGTCTGGAAGCACGACCACCCACTCATAAACTCTACGCATGTAGGTTGGCCAGTCTTTCAACGAGCATGCCATGTATCGGCTGTGAATGAAGTCATACGACCGGTCGTCCATCCAGGCACTCTCCACATCATCGATTTCAAAGCGCACGTTAGGGGGCACCCTTGGAGCCAGTCAGTTTGAATTGCACATTCAATAAGTCAAGGGGGTTATTGACCATCCGGGCTGAATTGCGCTGAGATCATTTCCATAAATCTTTTTGAGAGTATTAGAGGCGGAATCAAATTCATCTTACCGGCGATGAACCTACCTCTGCGTCGGGGAACAATTCGGCGGCCTCAATCGCCCCTTACGACCCGAATCAGTTGATCATGGCGACCTGATCTGCTAGGACACTGCACTCACATATACCTGTGCCAGTGCCGACATCGAGGATTCGATGCGTCCTGCCAGGATCTACAGGCGCCAGAAACAGCCTGTAGCCGATTGTCTTAACGACCATGCTGTGAAACAGATCCAAACGATCTGATTCGCCCTGGAGCGGAAGGAAGGCGTCAGTAATGAAGCAATTTCCGGGAGCCGCGCACCTGAGCGCATGCCTGATGAGGTTTCTCATACCTCGTCGTTAGGGAAGTTGTAAGCTATCGAACGTCAGTGTTCCATCAACTCACAGGCAGCATTCACGTTCCCCAAGCACGTTCGATGCACAGGGGTGGTCAATGAACCTACATCCAGGGCGGTACGCATGGTAGCGTCGACCAAACTCCTCCGGGTAGTCAATGACACTTGAAGTCAAAGACTCCGTGTACGTAGACCTATTGGCTATCAGCTCGTCTTTCCGAACAACATTGGACCAGTTACATACAGCCGGTCATCAATGGTCAACCCGTCATCGTCCGTGGCCTTTGTGTACCCGTTAGCATGAAGCCTTGGCTCTGTAATTGCTTTCCACACAAACACTTGCCACGTCGTTCGGTTCTATGGGACCTGGTTCACCGGCCGTTTCCAAGTCAATTTCGGGCGGGACTGTTCGGGCCACAGGACCTGCCCGGGTCGCCGGGGTTGCTGGCGCCCCCGACGGCCCCGAAGATGTCTGGGTAGGCGACGCCGTCGAATCTCTCGTGGCTTCCGGGGGTGTCTGTGTCTTCGGACTTGTTGTCGCTTGCTGGGACGCCGGGGGTGGCGACTGAGATGTCCGAGCTGCTGTCGTTGCCGAGGCCGCCGGTGCGTCGCTGGTTGAATCGGTCATGGCTCAAAAGATAAACAACTGAATAATTGCCCAATTTATTTTATCAGACGAATCCGACCACGTTGAGCGAGAAAAAACAAGGAGGGGAGACCGGAGAGGTTTTCTTCTCATTTATGGGGTGATGGTGCTTGAAGAACCCCCGCAGCTCGGCGACTCGCGCGTTCCTCCTGCAGAGAAGGTCATGCAGTGTGGACGGCCTGGCTGTTCTCTTCCGGGATTCAGGTGGAGATCCTACGTGTTTGGCTCTTGGTATTGGATCATTGACAGGCCTGATCAGGCTGTCGACCTTCCCGCCCACAGCCGGCCATACACATTTTGCTCAGCGACCGGACTTTCATAAGATCGAAGCTTTAGACAGAACCTAAGTTGCCTTTTTATTGCTCAGAAGTGTGTTCGTATTCATTCATGAATCATTGTTTCAGATGTGATCATAAGCAGCCATCTTCAAATATTTAGCGGACTTGATTATTACATCGCCGGTAATGGCAGCTGCCCCACTGATAAAGCAGCACTCAACTCTGGATCGTGTGCTCATTGGGCCTCGTCAGCACGATTTGCATACTCCTGCTGGCTATTCTTCCGAGTTGCTGCAGCTCGCATCACAGAGGAACCAACCACAAGTTCCTGTTGGTGTGCCTCGTCGAATGATAATGCCAGCCGACCCCACCGGCTCCAGGGGTTTGAAGCATTGCCCATAACGAGTCTTCTGCAAAAGCCCCAGGTGCCGGGCGCGAGGGTCTGTTGGTTGTGGCCATCAACGACTGCGGCGTGAACACCTGCGGCGCAGTCGACGTTGGCGAGAGGGAAATAACGCGGGCGGAGAAGGCCCGAATATACCCTGGTCTATTAGCTCTTACGCAGGACAACTGTGTTTGAGCCAGCAGCATACTAGCATCAGTGCTTTTGAATGCTCTGTCTTCAAGCGGCTTAGCACAGAGAAGAAGAAGAAGCAGTTTGCCAGTAAGCAATTACTGGATATTCTCGAGCAACAAGGTCCCGTCATCAAGCTTCGCCCGACCATAGCCAGAGACAAGCTTGCTGTACTGGGACGAGCTATTGAATTCAGTGTTATCGAGGACACCAAGGCGTAAAGAAGTTTGAACTAACTTAAAGCTAAGTCCGAAGATGTGATAAAGATAGAACCCCAAAGTAGGTTGAAGATACCATAACAATCGCAAAAGATGAGTATGAGGCGTCTATCAAAGCATTTACTGTGATCAGAAGTGACATTCGAATGTCATGTTACTGAAACGATCTAGCTCAGAAAGATCAACATATTCTTCAGCCTAACTATGAATACCACTAAGGCGAGGATGTTCACGGCAAGGGCTAATTTTTGATTAGGTCAGTTTTAGGAGGATCACATAATAAATGTAAAAAGGGAAAAGTGGTGCGCCTTGCGAGAAAGACTTGGGTTGAAATGAAGCTGCTAAACTTCTTTTGAATATTGAATCAATAATTTGCTATAACGCGTAAGCCTGTCGGATGGTCGTTGAGTGATCAGTTTTCTCACGTGGCGCCGTCTGAAAGCATTGTTTGAATCCTTTCCTCGCCATCAGGCAAACAGCTTCGAAGTTGTCAATGAGTTCTCGATGCGTTGGAATATGACTGTCCCGCAAAGATTAGCGACCCTCCAGTCTTGCGCTGCGAGAAACCCACGACAGTCAAGGTCGGAACGTGCCCACGTTGTTACCGACGCAAGCCGCGAGGGGCTCGACGCCTGCGCCTGTCTAGAGGGTTCCTTCTCGAGAGGATGCGGGCAAAGAAACTGAAAGAGCATTTCGCCCGAATCGAAATGAACATGTTATTCTGCCAACGTATTCAGCCATGCGTGGGATTGACTGGAACAAGCCTACGGCATGTCATAACCCTTCATCCTACTGCCATAAGCGGGCAGCCGTTAGACCCAAGAACAAGAATTAATGAGGACTCGCAAGAGATGCACGCTCTTGACCCGAATTGCCAAGCTCTCAAAAGTTGGAGACCAGAGCTTGGGGAGTATTTCTAAGCTACTGAATAATGGAATCAGCGATATAATCAATAGTTTGAAGAACGAAGCGAAGGCTTCGAATGATGGAGACAAGAGCTGGATGTTTTCTACAGGGACGTTGTCATGCGGCTGTGCTGCCATTTTGTTGGAGCGTACTTGACAGTTTGGTCTCTTTCTCAACTTTCCCCCTTTAGTTTGAATTTTCCTGAATTAATACTCACAAGATTGTTCAACTTGCATCAATGGTTTTTGCCGAGTTATCCATCGTATCGCTATTGATAATGGGTCAACGCCACGTTGGCTTCTGACAGCAAGATCGCACACAACTTCCCCCGATCTCGTCACCCAGATTGATCTGGATCGGAACGTCAATCAGGTGAAAAATCGACCCGAAAGATTTCACGTCGCCCAATGGACATTGCATGTTGGAAACTAAGAAAGAAAAAGCAACTAATTGGGATGCAATCAACCCCTGAGCTGCCGTGGGTGCACGACCACGTGTAACAGCGCAGGCCAATCCCACAGCGAATCAGCCCCTGAAGCGTGGCGTCACACGGGGCGCAAGACTCAATCTGAGCCACTAGGAATTTAAACCACAGACGCGTCTCCCATCCAACAGCTTCGGGCGTGTTTCAACCGCGTCATTTTCTTTGTGCCTCACTCATTCTGACAACTTCATCGTCGACTCCCCCGCCTATATTTGACCGAGCAAAAACCCAACGTCGCAGCATCTTGTCACCTGACATACGGCTGCACACATAAAACTACGACCCGGCAAGGGAATCTCGTAACCCGCACCATCCGCCAAAGACCAGCGCAGCCCAAGCCGGCGACGACTCCAAAGATGGACCCCCTGTGGTTGGCCCCGCACGACCGGGACGAGCGCTCCTGCAAAGGCTGCGGCAACTACGGCAAGCACATCGACATGTTCGGCTACTACTGCGCCGTCTGGGACCGCAACATGGCCGTCGCGGGGCGCACCATGGCCGAGCGGGCCTTCGCGCGCGCGGAGCGCATGCTCGCCGCCGCGCAGGAAGGCGTCGACGCCTGGGAGGAGCAGATCGAGGCGCAGGACGCGCTGGTCGACTCGCTGCGCGAGGCCCTCGACGCCGCCGAGGCGCGCCGCGAGGACCTCGACGAGAAGCTGGCGGCGCAGCAGGCGCTGTGCGAGCGCGCGGAGCGGCAGAAGATGGCGCTCATCGACATGATGCGGGCGGCGGAGTATCGCGAGGAGGCGGAGGCTGCGGCGATGGAGAACGCGGGCGAGGAGGCGGGGAACTTTGACGCGGAGATGGAGGGGGCGGAGCGCGTGCAGGCGCTGGATCCGCATTTCTGGGAGGCGGCGACGGAGTGGTGGGATGAGGAGACGGATGACGAGCCGGAGGAGCTGAGCTTTGAGCAGTCGACGGCGTATTATGCGTGGGAGCTGGCGTACAAGCGGAGGATCGCTGGGCGTAGGACGCATGAGGCGGAGCGGCAGCATGGAAGGCGGAAGCGGGCGGAGCGGCAGCTATACGTGGAGAGGAGGGTGCGCGAGGCCGAGGCAGCTGGGCGGATGATCGATGCGGATCACTGTGATCACCTTGTGCGCTCGCATATCCGGGCGAGGGAGCAGCAGGGCAGACAGCATGCAGCTCGGGAGTACGCCCAGGAGCAGAGACAGCGGCTGAGCCGCGTGGAGGCGTGGGCTGCCGGCGTGCAGACGCCTACGCCGGGCCCGTCGGTGAAGCAAGAGGACGAGCTGTCGGAGCTGCATTCGCCGGCCATGTTGTCACGGGTATCGGTCAAGCGGGAGGGGACGGGCGAGGATCTGTGGCGGGTGGCTTCGGCTGTGCCGGATCGGACGGACGTGAAGCAGGAGATGAAGGTGGAAGAGGAGGATCCAGAGGAAGAAGAAGAGGAGGGGGAGGAGGAGGAGGTAGAAGTGATGACGAGAGCGCCAAAGAAGGAGGAGCCAGAGCCAGAGTCGGAACCACAGCCCGGGCCAAGCCGGAGTATCCCCGCGACTCCTCGTGCCCCGGCTTCTCCAGCTGCCTCCGGCCGGCCGCAGCGAACGACCCGGCGGACACGGAGGACGCAGCCGTACCCGAGTTGAGGGGAGGATAAGACGCAAAAGTGATGAGACCCATGTTTTACGCGAAATTTCACTTCACACTTTCGAGCGAGAATACCACAATCCAATCAATATCAGTCATATTCCTCCGGTCAGCTATCCGCCAAATGAGGAATCCTCAAGGTTCATCCTTTGAACAAGGCCATGCATCAATGACGACGATTGGGTTTGGGTACAGACACCGGACGAAGAACAAAACCCCATCCGGTCGATTGGCTTGCTTCCAAAAGCACAGGCAACTAGCAAAAAAAAGAAAGCACGATCCCAGTTCCTTAGCTTCCAACCACGCACCATCCGCTCGCATGGCCCGAGTCTCACTCGGGAGCGGTAGCGGGCCGGCGGGGCCACATATGCACCGTCGCATCCGCCGCCGGCGCCGGGAACGCACACGCAAACCGCAGAACGAAACGAACACTGTGCGCACAGTTTGCAAACGCTCTTGAATCATTGCACAAAACTTGTCAAACATATCTTCTTTATGAATTCCACCTTGCGGAGCTTCAGACCCAAGAAAACCCCGTTGGAGCGGACCTCCTGACCCCCTTCTCGCCTCGGAGCTACCCCTGTCACAGGACCCTGCCAAAACCCAGGGTCGCCGGACCAGGTAGGGGTTGCTCTGCTCCAGGAGCTCGTTTCCTGGACGCCGCAGCCGAAAGTGCGAGTTTCTTCACCCCAGCAAGAACCCGCCGTATCCGTAAAACGGGGCTCACCTGAAGACGCCTTGCCGCTTTGGGAAGCAATCTCGGTGGAGAGCTACCCAAAACCTAACAGATTTTATGTAAATTCTGGGGCCTCGTCTTATGGAGATCATCAAAAATATCCTTTTGTTTTCTTCTTCTGACGGAGCAACGGCGGCGCTGCAAGTTGCAACGGGTGTGCGGGGGGGGGGGGGGGGGGGGGGGGGGGGGGGGGGGGGGGCGGGGGGGGGGGGCGCGGGGGGCGGGGGGGGGGGGGGGGGGGGGGGGGGGGGGGGGGGGGGGGGGGG
>JAKMWT010000505.1:0-27588 GCA_025327155.1 Colletotrichum sp. SAR 10_75
AACCCTAACCCTAACCCTAACCCTAACCCTAACCCTAACCCTAACCCTAACCCTAACCCTAACCCTAACCCTAAGTAACCCTAAGTAACCCTAAGTAACCCTAACCCAAACGGGTTACCTATACTCTTCTTCACACACTCTCCTTCACATATTTAATAGGTTACCTATACTCTCCTTTATATATTTAACAGGTTACTCATACTTTCTTTTATATTTTAAATAGGTTATCTACACTCTTCTTCACATTTTTAATAGGTTATCTATGCTCTCCTCATATTTTAAATAGGTTATTTATACTCTCCTTTATATTTTAAATAGGTTACTTATACTCTCCTTTATATATTTAATAGGTTACTCATATGCTTCTTTATATTTTAAATAGGTTACTTATACTTTCCTTTATATTTTAAATAGGTTATTTATACTCTTCCTCATATTTTAAATAGGTTACTTATACTCTTCTTTACACACTCTCCTCATATTTTTAATTAGTTACTCACACTCTCTTTTATATATTTAATAGGTTACTCACACTCTTCTTTATATTTTAAATAGGTTACCTACACTTTCCTTTATATTTTTAACTAGTTACTTACACTCTTTGTTATATTTCAAATAGGTTGTCTACGCTCTCCTTATATTTTAAATAGGTTGCCTACACTCTCCTTTATATTTTAAATAGGTTATCTACACTCTTTGTCACACTTTAAATAAGTTACTTATACTCTTTATTATATTTTAAATAGGTTATCTATACTCTTTATCTTATTTTAAATAGGTTATTTATACTTTTTATTATACTTTAAATAGGTTGTTTACACTCTTCGTTATATTTCAAATAGGTTATTTATGTTCTTCTTCACCTTTTAAATAAGTTATCTACACTCTCCTTATATTTTAAATAGGTTACCTACACTCTCCTTATATTTTAAATAGGTTACTTATACTACTCTCTATATTTTTAATTAGTTCTTTACTTATAGACTTATTTTCTTATATTTTTATTTTAACTTTAAGATTTTAAATTTAGTTCTTTTTAATAGTTCTAACTATTTCTTTATACTAGCTTAAACTTTTATTTTAGTTTTATTTTTATTTACTTTCTTATAAACTTCTTATCTATATCTCTTATAATAGTAAACCTTTCTTTATTATAAATTATCTTTCACTCTTCTTCTAAAAAATAACTTTAATATTATATTCTTCTATAACTTTAACTCTCTCTTCCTCTTAATCTACCTTTTTCTATTTTATTAAAATTAAATCCCCTTTTATAATATTTATTTACTTCTAATAATAATATAATCTTTATTTTATTTTAATATTGTTATCTCTTATTATCTTCTCTTACCCTAAGTATATTTTAGTTTTTATTACAGTTTTTACTATATATTTTAATTTTATATATACTTCTCTATTTTTCTTTTTATATTGCTACTTAATTCTACTTTATATCCTCTATAATTATTTACTTTATAGTTTCTATCTCATTTTATATTTATTTCTTACTCTGTTTTCTGTTTGTTTCTTCTATTTACCTTAATATTAATCTTTTTCTCTCTATTTAAAATAACTTTAACTTTTCTATTTTTCTTATCTTAACTCTTTTAACTTTATTCTAAATAACTCTAACCTTTCTTTCTCCTTACCTTAACTCTTTAACCTTATTCTATATAACCTTAACGTTTCTTTTTCTCTCTTTTATCTCTTTTTTCTTTTATAAAAAATAACCTTAACTCTTTCTTTTTTCTATAACTTAGTTTTAACCCTAACTATAAGTCTATTATACTATTTTATTATAGTAAAGATCTTACTTTACTATAGCACTATATCTCTAACCTCTTTTTATGATATATAGCTAACCTATATATTTATACTTAATAATTCTTATTATTTATATATTATAGTTTTTATCTATTATCTTTTTTGTTACCTCTTATTACTATACTAGTTCTATTTAGTTTATTTATCTAAATTTATTATACTATATTATAGTATTATATTCTTAGTTATAACTTTTGTATTTTAGTTTACTTAACTTTTAAATATCTAACCTCTATTGAGCTTTATATAACCCTAATATCTAATATATATAATATAAGTCTATTATTACTTTATAATTCTTCTCTATATCTGATTTCCTTCTTATAACTCTACTTAACTTCTTTATTACCTAAACTTTTATATTTATTTTTAAACCTTAATTTATATCTGTTTAGTTTGAATTCTACTTTATATATATATTAGACCTTAATATTAAAATATAGTTAATATATCTCTATCCTCTATGTATAATCTCCTCGTTTAGTTTAACTAACTTAAAGTTGCTATCTTCCTTTATACTTAATACTCACTCTCCTCTTTTTAAGCTATATATTAATAATTTAAAACTTTTAACTTATTTTATATTTTATAATCTATCTACTTTAAAACTTTATTTCTAATCTTAAACTCTACTATAAACTCTTAAAGTAACCTTATAATATAAAAACTCCTTTATTACTTAAAATAGCTACTTTTTATCCTCCTTTTTAACCTACTGTATTAAAAGCTAAGTTACTTTATATAAATAGCTACTCTTAACTCCTCCCTATAAAATTTACCCTCCTAGCTATATATAAAAAATATCCTAACTATTTCTTCCCTCTTCTGTAACTTATACTCCTTTAGTAGCTATCTGCTCTTTAAATATACTGCTCTATACTACCTTAAGAAGCCTTATTATACTAGCTATAAACACCTTAATTAGTATATTTCTTAATTAGTATACTTATCCCTCTACTTAGTAGAACTACCTGCTATCTTCTACCTCACCTTCTTACTGCTTATAAAACTCCTATAGAAGCTTATAGTTAAAGCAGCTAGAGAACTGCTTAAGATATCTCTTACTGAAGATCTCTTGCTCTATAGTCTTTATACCTTACTGCACCTATATCTACTCTATCTCTTTCTTCCTCAAGTATTTAGGAAACTTATACCTGTTGTTATCCCTTACCTTAAAATATAATATGTACCTCCTGCGTTGCTAGTGAAGCTGCGCGAGAAATGCTTCTATTTCGCTAGCCTTACTTATCTTCTCTATCCTAACCCTCTATTAGTCTAGCTTTATATACCTATCTAGCTTTAGAAACTCTACCTAGCTTATTTTGCTATCCTTACTAATATAGTTAAGAATAAACTTTAGCTTTAGCCTTTTTCTGTGTTTATAGTAAATATTATAGACTTCTTTATTATCCTTATAACTAGAGTAGTTACTTCTCTTATTTATCACTTAGTTAAGAATAATCTATTTATATTTATTACTAGTAAGATACTTTTTAACTGCTACTTCTTATTATAAACTGCTATTGTTACTACTATAGTATATAATAACTAATATGCTTAGCTGCTTATTATAACTTACCTACCTGCTCTCTTATATAAATTACTAAAGTCTTATTAATATATTAGTATAGATTATAAGCTATATATCTAAGATATTAATACTTAGTCTTAGTGTGTTTATTATAACTATAACACCTTCAGCCTTATTATTTTAATGCTATACTTTAAGCTAAGCTGTCTTACCTTTAGTTAAGTTAATATTGCTGAAGAATATAGTGCACCTTAGTGCTAACTCTAAACGCTCTACCTACTTAATTAATATAGTATATATAATAGCTTTACCTCACCTACTGCTAGCTAGAAGCTTATTTACTTACTGCACTACTATTTAGTATACCTTAGCCTTAACTATATTAAGTTTCACTAGCTTTATATTATCTTTATCTTATTCTATGCTACTAATACTACTATTGCCCTCTATACTAGCCCTCTTACTAGCTGTAACAATAGAGTATTAGATATTCTTGCGTGTTGTTGCTATTTAGAATATTTTCACCTAGTTAGCCTCTAGTTATATAGCGTAGAAGAAAGCTACTTTATTTATTAGCGTAAGTGTTATTGTTAAGTATATTATCTATATGCTAAACTTATAAATCACCTCTTTAAGCTCTCTAAGCTATAGCTAGAAGCTTTGTGATCCTTTAAGCATAATATAGTATTTATCTATAATAATATAGTCTAACGCCTACCTCCCTTTTAGCTATGCGATAAAGTCTTTAAATCCTTTTATAATAGCTAACTTAGGCGTAATAAAGATAATAGATGCTATTTAGTTATTCTTACAGCTCTACTATATGTATAAAGTAATCCCTACCTTAACGTATTACCTATGTAGATCTATCTATAGCGCTACTAGTGGTGTTATAACTATTATTACTCTGTTTAGTAAGTAGAATACTAATAATATAAATAAGACGCTCTTACTACTACCTATCCTTATTACCTATATAATTAGTATATGCCTATTAGTGATAGTAAGTATTACTTCTCTCTAGTTTCTATAGAATATTATTAAGTTATCCCCTATTATCTGCTGCAGCTAGCTTTCTAAGTTAATTCTCTTCAGCTTCTTAAATTATTAGAGCCTAGCTGTAAGCTGTAGCCCTTTATAAGCCTCTATCTTTTTCCTCTTATAGCCTATAGAACCCTATTTTAACTCTAAATCCTTAGCTTTAAAGCCTAGAAACTTATGCTATTAATAGCTAACTTAGTAGAATTATTACTGCCTCACTATAAGACTGCTGCTAAACTATATAAGCTTTTGCGTATAGATTATGCTTACTATCTATATGCTATACCTTACCTATAAGTTCTATAAGTTATCCTTAACTTTATCTATCCTCTCTTTTAATCCTATGCTAGTATTATCTCTACCTAGCTGTCTAAATAACTTATTTAAATAGCAGTTAGTGATACTAATAGTGATATATTATTATATACTTATATTAACTTAGTATCTTAGTAATCTTATGCTAGTCTGCTATATAATTTATTACGCTCTATCTATTGTTTATATTTGCTCCTCTTTTTATATCTAGTTGCCTATACTTATGCTCTTATCACTAGCTTTATCTTTATTTATATTATGATTATTACTATCCCTAATATCTATATTATTACTACTTTACTCTTTTAATCCTACTGCTATACTACTAGCTTCTAAGTCCCTCTACTGGATAATATTATCTGCCTATATAAATGCGTTATACCTATTAGCCTTATGCATAATACTTTATACCTCCTATTAGAATAGTAAGATAAGCTAAAGATACTATATAATAAGCTTATTAACCTCCTTTAGGAGATATTAATAGATCACTTTTACCTACTTAGTTATATAGTAACCTTTATAGTATGCTGTGATAAAGCATAATATTTTGTTATGCACTATAATATTATAGACGCCTTTATTAACTATATTAACTATCTGCAAACCTATAAGCTTATTTATCTATGTTAGCTGTCTGCTAAGTATATATAGAAGTATCTATAGTTGCTTATAGAGTTATTTAAATATCTTACTAAACTTCTATATAGCTAACAGCTAGAATAGCTAGTCTGTTACCTTATAATTATTACTTATACTACTACTTAGTCTTTAGTATTCTATAGTAATAAGTAATTATACTAGCTATATAAATAGCTATTTATCCTTAGTAGAAACCTAGCTGTTATAATTATTAGTAAGAAATAAGTATTTAGGCTTTATCTTATTATAGTTATCTTTAATTAATAACTATAGGATAGCTAGTAGTTATAACTAAATATTACTTTTAAGACTATCTATTAAACCTAAATCCTCTATTACTATCAGCTCTATAAGTAGCTCTTATATCTTTCAGACTAGCTTATATAATATATCTAACAGCTGCTCTATTATGAACTATACCTACCTATATAATATATAATTACTAACCTAGTTAATAACACTAGCTGCTACTATATTATATTAGATATACATCTTATACGTCTGTATCTTAAGAATTTAGTCTATTAGTGTTAGCTCTATATCTTTATCGCCTATTATCTGCATTATAAACCGCTACACTTTTGCCTGTATATGCTAGAATAAACTTTATGCTATATCCTCTACTTTATTATTACTTAGAGACTTTTCTAGCTTAGTAACCTTATTGTAGCGCTTAATATAAGCCTAATAGATTACTAATATATATACTATCTTAATAATAGCTGAGTACTTTATTATATAGTTTATGATTTAAACCTAGCTGCTATCCTTAGTAATACTTATTATTATAAGAGCGCTAAGAAGAGCATTATTATAGTCTCTACTTTTTAGCTAGTAGTCTAGTATACTGATAAGCATATTAAGTGCTATACATTCTAGCTTCTCTTATATTTAATACCCTATCCCTATACTAGCTACTTCTACTATCTGCTTAAATAAGTCCTACACCTCTCCTTATAATAGTATTAGTTTATATAGCAGCTGCTTATTATTATCTATTTCCTATATATAGAACTAAATATATAATAAACTTAGCTATATACCTTTATATCTTGCCTATATATTATCCTCTATATAGTTATTAAATAGCCTCTTTAGTTTAATATATGCTTTTATATATTATGCTTTAAATAGTATAGCTAGCCTAATAGTATTAGGAGTAGATATTACTTAAGCTTAGTTTAGTATATAGTTAACTATTACCTATATTGCCTAAAGCATAACTTTATCTTTATTAATAGGAGCTGTTATATTAAAGAGTATGCTAATATTAAGCCTTTTTAAGTATACTACTTATCCTATATAGGCTAGCTATAAGCTAGGCTTAAGTTTTTTATTAGTAATATAGATTAACTTATTATAGCTTATCTTTATATATTTTACTTAGACTTTCTAGAGATCTTAAATATAGTTTACTACTTATTAAGCTAAGTTTCTACTTAGAGTGCTTTATAGAGACTTATCAGCTATTTATCTCTAAGCTACCTTAAACTATCTATTTGCAGCTTATATTAAGAAAAACTATTAGTATAGCATCCCTATTATTTATAGTAAATCTCTAATTATAGTAGCTTTCTTGTAAATATCACCCCCTTTATGCTAATTATTTTCCTATTTATGTTCTACTTAATAATACTCCTATATATTTCATATATAGTGGTAAATATAATAGTATATATAGTAATATAAACTGTCTGCTTAGGGTGGTGTAATATTAGTAATTAGCTTAACTATAAGGTTTAGGTATTAGAATAACTATAAATTAGCTTAGCTGTAGATAATACTAAGAATATTATTAACTAATTTAGCTACTTTTCTTCTAGCTTTAGTAGTGATTAACTAATAGTAGTTCTATAGATATGCTGTGACTTTATTTGCTACTACTATATACTGATATAATATATATATTAGAATAGAATATTATGCGTTGTGAATAAATAGCTTTATGTTTACCTATATAGATAGCTTACTTTGGTTTATTACTATTAAATAATTCCTCTTATCCTCTCTTTATAACTTTACTTTCTTACCTTTTAATTCTATATATTTTCTCTTTAATTTATTTTCCTCTCTAACTACGTTCTATTAGTTAGTTAGGCTTTCTAGCTTAGCTGATATCCCTATTATATAATTAGCTAGTTAATATAGGGTTTAAGACTATATTATGAAAATATTAATTATGCTATTTATTAATTTCTAGACTTACCTTGCTGATTATTAAACTGAGAACTAGATAGTTATAACTGCTTTTATTTAAGCTTTTATTATATCTTACTTTTGTGTATTTTACTATAGGAAATCTTAATAGCTTCTTTACTATTAGAAAATAATAGCTTCTACCTTCTGTTTATATAGACCTACTTAATTTTTGGTGAGGATTTTAATGGCTTCTACTTGAAGCTGTTGTTGCTAGTATGTTAGGGGTATATAATAGTTTATCTTATAATATATCCTCTACTTTATATAGCCCCCTTAGTAAGCTTTACTAAGGGAGTAAGTTATATAACTAATATAAGCCTTATAAACTTATAATTTAAGGATACTTAAAAGGATAACTTTCTCTTAAGTAATATATACCTTTTTATAAACTCTTAAGTCTCCTCTAACTACTAGCTTTTAGTAAAGAGTAAATACTATATTCTTAGATATAAAGTAACTTTATTTATAATAACTATATATTAATATTCTTTATATATTATAAGTAAGAAGTTAATAAGAATTATAAATAGATCTATAGCTTAACTTTAACTTAAAGTATAATTATAAGTAAAGTTAAAAGTTATTTATATTTTCTAATAGAAAAATATTAAAAATATTATATTTAACCTTTTTAATATCTATACTAACTATTAGGTTACTATAGGTTACTATTAGAATAAAATTTATAAATTTAATAATTTAATTAGGTTAAAATAAGCTAGTATTAATATTATCTAAATTATAGTATTTCCCTAAAATACTTATATAAGTTAGTAGTTAATAATATTATTATTAATTAGTTTAAACTAAGTAGGTTACTATTAGTAGTTTAAGATTATTTAAATTTAGATTAAATATTTATTAATTTAACTAAGTATTCTATAGATTAGAAGCTTAACTAAAATAAATACCTCACTATTATCTTTAAATATATCTATAATATAGATATTTTAGGCGTAGAAAGTTTAATAAATAATACTTAATAAATCTTACCCTTAGTCTTTATAGACCTACTCTTTTTTAGGTAGTAGTTTTAATAAATAATATAATTATTTATTATTACTAATATATTAAGGTTTTAAAATAAAAGAGATAGTATAAATATAAATAAAGAGGTAGCTCTAAAAGTTTATAACTTAAAGCTATAAAGTATAGAAATATATAACTTTAGCTTTATAGTAAGCTATAAAACTATATATCTATTAAAAAGAAGTATATCTAATACTTAAGCTTAACTAAAGTATAAATTAGTTAGTAAAATTTATAATTACTTTTATTTAAACTTTAATTATATCTTATTTTTATATATTTTATTATAAGAAATCTTAATAGTTTCTTTATTATTAGAAAATAATAGCTTCTACTTAAAGCTATTATTACTAATTAGTTAGAAGCTCTTTATAAAGATCTCTATTAGCTTTTAGATATATCTTAGCTTAATATATTAGTTCCTACTTATACTTTATATTATACTTAATATATTAATATATAGCTTATTAATAGCTAATAAGTAAGGCTTTTTATACTTTTAAACTAACTTACTTTTTCAGAAAGGCTTATACTTCTTTAAGTAGTATTTTAAAGCTAACTATACTATAATATAACCTTTATAGCTGTCTTTCTATTTTATCTTAGCTGCTATACTAGCTATATTAAGGTGTAATATTTTTTTTATTATTACTTTCCTTAGTTAGCAGCTTAAGGTTTTACTAGCATCTTATATCCCCTTAAGATATTTAGTACTTTTAAAATAAAACTCTTAAGCTAAATTAAGAGATAGTATAGTAAGTGTTAAGTAAGGTGCTACTATCTCTATAATTTCTCACCTCTAAAGTTAATAGCAGCTTATACTCTAGCTTAACTATTATTATTACTATATAGAGTCTATTATAACTAGTATTAGTATCTTCTAGCCGCACTATAATGTAAAGTCTAACTATATAGAGTCGTTGCCATACTGTTCACGATTAGCGTTTAAGACTTAAAGCTCTATTAGGTTTCTTGCTGGATAAGGTTGCGTGTTCAGACTAGAATTTACTATGCTGCGGATGTGTTGTTGGTAGATATATAGCGTTGAATCTAGAGATAGCAATCCTGGGTTGAAGAAAGGTTTATTGTAGTTCTAGGCCACTGCGTTTTTTATCAACGGAGGTTTTTCTAGACGAGGCTTAAAGGCGCAACACATAGCTTCGACTTTCGGGGAAGACCATGTGGCAGGGATGGGACGCTGCTATTGCCGCCTTGGTCTGGTCGAGTCGTGTTCTCATTGTGCGTTTATCCAGCGATGACTTTGACGAATTAAGGAGGCAGTGAAGGGCTTAGCATGCCACCCGGCAGGTCGGCTTGAGTATTCAAACCCCCGTTGCTAGGTGTTGATGTCTTCGGGACCTCGCAGCTGTCAGAGCAGGCTTCGGTAACCCCGCAAGCCGTGACGCAGTCTTGCAAAGTTGCAGCAAGGCATTGGCAAAAAAGGCGCGGGCAAGTTCTATTTTCAGGAAGCAGCCTCGATCCAACGAGGGGTCACATTTGGAAACGTTAGCAACCGAAAATGAACGGAGTTCCTGGGTGTCGGTGATTTGATGCAGCAAACCGCGAATTAATGGGAAGGACGAACCTTTCGAGATTTCCATAGACTTTTGCCGGGCGGGTGGGGAGTCCTTGCGTCTGATGTAAGGCATTTTCGTATCAAGGTGAGAACCTCAAGCGGTCTGGTGCTGCGTGGAGGCAACAAGGATCGAGATCGGAATGTCATTTTCGGTCCCGGCATGGGGTGGATCGACCAGAAAGATTGGGTCAATCTGGAAGACTCCAGGGAGAGTTTTGGTCGCTCTGTTGTCGGGCGATGTCGTCGCGTGTGGCCAATTGAGGTCCGAGGCAAGATTGGGTGGAAAGACGACACCATTTCGGAAGACGGAGTGGATGGGATGCAGAGGGTAGGAGTGGGCGTGAGAAGGCGCGTTCTTTCCCCTAAGACGAGGTGGTGACGGAAAAGTTGGGGAAGTGTTCATGAAAGCGTTGAGGGGGGGAAGAGTTGGCTAAGAAGCCTCGAGAGTTAGGGATAAGGAAACAGTGGGTAAGGTGGGTGGCCCAAAGGAGGAGACAATAACGAGCCTTTTATGGTCACAGAGGATAGCGAGACACAGCCGATAGCTAGGTGCAATAGGTCTGATACGCCACGACAGATTCCGAGAATTTCCGTCCAATACCGTGATCATTACTTCACAAACATGCTCGCCAACTCGGTTGAGAAGGCGTCTGCCAGACATAACCAAAGCCCAAGCGCCGTACAGAAAATTAGGGCAGCGTCAGAACTTAGGGGTTTCTTCTCGACATGCAAATGTTGCCACGCCTACACCACGGTGCATCACCCCCTCGCGGCCCTCGCTGCCCTCGCGGGTAAGGTGGCGGCCAGAGGTCCAACTTCGTGACCATAAAATGATTCTCCGTACCACCTATTGCGATCAAGCCGGACCCTTTCATGATTTGAGCGAGAGGTGGGCACAAGTCAAAGACCTGGTCTTGTGGCGCCCTCAGGGTCGGCGCCGCGGCGAAGTTGTCGCAGGAGAACGGGTCATGCAAGTCGCGTGTGCCACACGGAAAAATGATGTCGACGAGCCGAAAGAAGAAGTCTGCAATTGTCGTGCGTTGACCAGAGATTGCCGTTTGCCGAGAATTTGTTGTTCATGCGATGCAAAGTCTGGAGAGGAGCGGGAAGGAAAGGAAAAGAACCGACCTTGCCGCAAACAAGATGACGAAGAACCAGTCTAGAAGGCGCCGTTTTCTTGCGAGGCGGGCGGTGAACAAATTGACAAGTCGACGCTGCGCCGTGCACGCGATTGAAGTGGGACGGGGAGATGGAAACGAGGCCGGCAACGTTTGCTCGTTGGAATGCTAGTAGGAAAAGCGCAATTTGAGGTTGCATGCGCTTCAGTGGTAATAGGCGTCCGTCCAGATTGAGGGTCCAAGAAAGACTCGTGATTCCTGCGGCGATGAGGTAGGGGGGAGTGTTTGCTGGTGGCCTTGGAGATGCGATGCCCGCCCCGCAGTGAGACCAGTGATCGACCCCCAGGCCTTCGTCAGGTTGAGATCGGAGCTGACCCCAGCACGACTGCCATTACCAGCGACACGGTTAAGCCGAAATGGCCTCCCTAACTTTCGATGTCTTATGCCGCTACGTATGGTACGCCGACTACTGTCAAGCGCGCTTTCAAGATCATCGGCTGCAGCTTAACGCTGGGTGGTGCCCGAAATGAGATGTGGCTTGTGGCTGTAGGCTTAACAGGGCCGTGCAGCCTGGAAGCGAGAGGTACTTCTGGCCGGCCGCGTAGTAAAAGACGCAACTACAAGCGTCAGGATTGCCTAAAAAGTTGCCATTTGACGGAAATGTCTTCCTTTCAGTGATCCACATCTCATTATGATTTTTTTGTATTTTTATATCCCTTCTGTGGATGCTAGTCGCAGGGAAGAGCTCTGTCGGCGCCTCAATCTGGTCGGGATTTCGACGAAAATGCCAGCTAACAAATCCGGTGCCAAGTACCCACCCAGCACTTTCGGCGGACCCATTGCACGCACGGGCCTGCCTCATCCACGGTGCACTCAAATGTCCCCATTCCATTGGGGACTTTTCATCTTGCACGGTTATCGACGCCAAAGTAGTGAACAGGCACTTGCGGACCCTCGGATGCTTTTTCAAGAAGACGGAAATGCAATTGCTCAATCTCCTTCTTCATCAAGTACGTCGCTGCGTCCAGCGCCAAACCCCTCGCGATGCTGCCTTCAATGCGAATCACAGGTCTGCGTCTTGTCTGCTGCAAACTCAAGTCGATGTGGGAAGCAACCTTGCCTGGCTCTGATTTCTTTCGTCGAGGTGCTGCAAGCTTTCAGTGGGTGGGATCCTGGACTGTACACCCCTCTGGCTGGCTGACCGTCAAGTATCTCCCCGCCGGAGCTGGCTCCGGTGAGCACGCACGCACGCACTCTGGTCTGTGCAATGCACCTGGATGGCGGTGAAGAACATTCCTCACGATGACAAGGCGTCCAAACTGGGAGTGCAGACTGCAGAAGAGGGTGCTCTCGCGCTCTTCAACTAAATCTTTGAAGTGCATTTGATCCTGTATGTACCTGATGGGAAACCAGCGCTCTTTGACCCCGAACCCTCGGCCGCGATCGCCATTCAGACCAACACGTCCGGGACCCTCGGCGACCGCCCCCTCTCCTGTCCGCTACCAATCTTACCGACTTGCGTCTTATAGACGATACCCTATATGGGATGCGCTCGGAGATCCCGACATTGCCCACGTCCAGCTCCCCCTGAACATATTAACACTGGATTCAAGCAGTGCTGACGGAACCGGCCCCGCCACCGAACCGGCCCCCGGCAAGATCGCGCCCATGCGCCCTAACGCCAGCATCAACGCCTGCTGTGTCAATTGAACAGCGTCTTAAATGCGATCAAGGAGCACCTCGGCCTCGACGAGAAGGGTCCGCACACAAGGAGCGCAGTCTGGCGAGCAGTGCTGCCCATCGGACAGATGCACATCTCTTGACAATGCCGGAGCTTGGTAGGGCTGGTTCCGCGGATTGCCCCGGGCCCGAACTCAGGACTGAGGAGGATGTCAGCGATAGCTCGCACCGAATCACGGGGTCATCTCGTCGAATTCGCTGGGTTCGATAAGGCCGCTGAGCCCGATCACCACCGAACAGTAATACGTGGGTGAGCAAGTTGCACCATGCCGCGGATGTGCCTTTCCGTGCTGGGTAGTTTTGATCTGTTTCGCGGGGACGATGTTGATGACACCGATCGTGGACCTGCCGAGGTTGGAGTTGACGGCACACTGTCGCTGGCCCAAATGGACGGGGACGAGCTCTCGGCAGCTGGGCCCCACCGCGGGCAAGGTGGAAAAGTCTCCACTAGAATTGCGACCTTTCACAGGACACTGGACCGTACATCGCGGAAGCTCCCATGTTGTGGTTGTGGGCCTCATTGGAAAGGACTTTTGACAATGAAAGTACCCTGGTTAGTCGGTTTGATCCAGGACACTTCGAATCGTGGTCTCATTCCCGGTACAGGCGAAGCCGGGAGATGGTCGCGTCTACCCTCAGTGTGTTCGCCATCCCATCCGTGGGAGCCACAAGTAGATGGCGTCATCTTCCACCCTGCAAACGATGCCCATCCACTCCGCGATTCAGCCATTGATTCACGTCGTGTTAGGTGCAGTCCAATTGTTCGGGCTCGCCTGATTCGGAATTTCTTGGCCACAGCAAACGGTTGCTCTGCCTGAGGTTTCGGCGTCGCAGCAGGTCGCCTACTTCGCCGGCTGCACTACCTTACTTCAAGCAATGACCCGTTGGGTGCCCGGAAGACGCGATCGAGTCGTGTCGAGTGGGAAGGCGGCGGTAATCTTGGGTTCCAAATCGAGAAGGGGCTCCAGAACCACCACTTGCTCAATTTTTCCCTTTGACAATCGGACACCCCTTCCGTTTTCGATTCGCCTTCTGGTTCCTTCTCACTTGGTGCTAGTCCACCACCCCACCTGCCCTGCACGTTGGTGCCGGCACGTCAGGCGTCCCCACCCGCCTGACATGGCCCGCCTCGCTCGTCTTCCCACTCTCTTCATGATTCTCGGCCCTAATTCTCTGCATCTCCATTCAGCCCACATTAGCGATACGATCAAGGGTGGTTTGCTTGTCCTTCTGCATCGGCTTTTTACTAACTTTGACCAGGATCTTGTCCCGGGTACACGACGTAATCATTCCTCCCACCGATGCAATACGTCGACGACCGACGTGATAATCCAACGACCGACGACCGATTTGACACTTCGACGACCTGACGAAATGCAACTCGGAAAGATACAATTCGACACTCGACGTCATGCTTCGAAAGCTGACATGATACCTCGAGAATCGACGACATCCATCGATGGCCGATTCAATATCTCGCCAAACGATGCGATACTTCGTCGCCCGATTTGATACCACGACAACCGATGCAATATTTCGACCACCGACTTGACCCTCCGCACCTCCACTCTGCTCGATATTGACGACTTCAGACACATTACCTTCTGACTGGCTTCAACTTTGCATGAGTCTTTGGTTCCGCTGATGCGGCAGATTGGTTCACTACCTTTGCCTTTTGTCGCAATTCCTTCAGCTCACGTCCGCCACGTACATGCTCTGCTATCCTCACCCTCGGGTTTTTTTGGCACCCAATGAACACATCCGAGCAAATGGCAAGCGTTAGGTGCCGTCATTCTTTCAGGCGGCCTAGAACGCATAGTGACCACCTTGCCCAGCCCCACAGGTGATGGCGGCAGCCGACGATTCCCGCAAGTGCTTGGATCCCACAGATTCCCGGCTTCCGCAGTCGTTGGTGACGGTATACCAATGCCACGCTCCTACCGGCCCCTAACATCATTGGTCTGCCGTTTTCTCAATGGCATGCAATCCCTACCAAGCGTTTCTTTGTTCAACGTCTGGATGCCATCCCTCAACGCCAAGCATACCACGGAAAGACGAGCACTCTCCATCGCTCGGCTTGTCAAATCCCTCATCTTAAGCGTCTTGGCCGCTCAGCCACCTCTTCCAGTCCACCCGACTGGCAATGGCGACAGGGAAGGCTGGTCTGCAGATACAAGTCAAGTGCGCCATTTCTCATGCCACCTCAATCCAAGAAATCTCAGTGGAACGTATAGCAGAAGCCGAAGCCCCAGCTCCAGTCTCAGCCTCAGTCTGCCGCTGTCATATGCAACGCCTGGGACTCGACTCGTCGTTAACATGCAGTGAACAAGACCCCAACCATTCGGTCTGGTGACTCTTCGGTCATAGGAGCGGCGGCAACCGCCCAGACAACACGCCAAGTTGCCCCGCGGAACAATACTCAAGCCAACAACGTCTTCCGTGGACAAAGCCGTCCCCAGACCATGGGAGGTCAGCCCAAGAAGAGCGGCTTCGGTTCCGCTCCAGTAAGTGCTAGTACTCATTTCGACACATGCCACCATTCCACCACCCAGCTGGCTTGCGTGTAGTGGCCTTGGTCTCCTGCCCCTCCCATCACGGCTATCAATGTCGAACGACCCGTGCGCATCCTCCTCCACTGGTTTTTGGAAGCAATATCCGCATCAAGTCTCGACGCCTGTCTTCGGATACCCTCGTCGCTCGGCAGCCTTGACACTTGAGTTTGTACTTACGACGTGGACCCCCCGTAAAAGGACTACGGCAAAATTCACTGCGTTCGCTGGCACAAGTCTGGAAGCACTACCTAGGTATTTTGACCTATACCCTCTGAACATTACAAAGTCGAACGCGCGCCCTGGCCGAATAAACCGGCGGAACAGCAACGGCGCCGACCACGCAGAGTGGGGCCGGTGGCGGCGGCGGCGGCGCACGTAGCGGGGCCGATCATACCGGGGCCGAACAGGTCACGGAGGCTCTAATGGCCTGGCCTGACAGAGATTAGCATAGGCTCGTGACCGTAAATTAGCTGAACCCAACCGACGGCAGCTTCGCTGAACCTTCCAGCGAGTTGCTGCGAACGCCGTCACACGAGAGATGGCTCCTCAACCAGAGAGGTCGTCACAAGAGGTTCTCACGGCCAGAGGCATAGAACGCTCTGCTGCTGCGCGTAGCGCCCTTGACACTTGGTTCAAATCATAATGACAGTGTAGCTTAGCACAGCAAGATGTCCTGACAAGACGGCGCTTTGACAACAATCATTTGCGAAGCAATCTTTCTTCCCTTCTAACTTTTTCTTCGCTGTTTGCCGCCTGGAGAAGCACCTTGTTGACTGCCGTATGACTCTCATTTACATAGCAATGTTGGCGGCGAAGCCACTGATTTGAGGTCGTGGGGTGACCATACCAGGTGAATTTGCAGCCAAAATATCACTCCCTTCCGCCTAAACGCATTCTCACATGTGTGGACTGGGAAAAGCCGACCGATATGATGTCAAGAGAGCGGGACATATGACTGCCCCTCCTAACCCCCTTCTAAGTCGCCTTTCCTTCCCATTTTCGCGTTCGGGCCCTGTGTATTGGCGCTGCGAACCTCATTCCGTCCCTAGACCAGCGTCACAAGGAAAGTTTGCGTCTTTGCTCGGCCATCTGATGGCATCACGCCAACTACGGTACAAGGCCCCAGATCTCGTCTACCTGCGAACAAGCCAGAGATGAATGAAGCTTGCCTCTGTATACTTTGAAGTGTCAGTATATGACCGGAAGCCACACCATCTACACCAAATTCATTTCAACTGTGTATAATCCACATTACCTCAAGCGCCGAATTACCTGTACATGAGGCGTACCTGCGCATCTGCCGAAATACTTGTACTGAACTGCAATGTTGGTTGGTACATGAGCTGGATTACTTTTATATGAGTCGCATTACCTGTCCATGATCCAAAAGGCTTGCACGTAGGCACATAAGCTGGAATATCTGCACATGAGCCAGTTCGTTTGTTCATGAGCCGGCTTACCTGCACAGGATTTGAACTATCTACACAAGAATCTCCCCATTTCTGCCATTATGAGTTGTCCCTCAGTGATACCCATTCGTAGCCCGGGCTGGCATAAGTATTGAGACCTCAATGTTGAAACTCATCAACGTGTCAAGATGATTTACAACTGATACGTACCGTCTGTGACATCCTACTATGAGCGGACTGCTGATACAAGTGGTCTCATGCTTGGACACCCCTGCCTTCTAACCGAATATTCCCTAGACGGAACCTACTGCGCCCAGCGCTGTCGGTGGTGACATGCAACTCCAAACTCAAGTTGCTCAAGCTTTTCCCCGTGCTGTGGGCATCTGTTACGAAGTATTTGACGGCAGGTTGCTCGATCTTCAACAGAGACTCTAAAAGGTCTTGAAGTTATTAAGACGCCATATCCAAGGGTACTTTCAAACCTCCACTAATTCCAACGCCGCATGGCCCGATATTTCAGAAATCAGAATCAAGTTTTGAATCTTCAACTCGGAGGTATGCATTTGGGGATGAAGCTGTCGATGAGCACATACTTTCAAGTCTCGGATGATGAATAAGTGTTTTGCGAGCGCGATGGAGACAGATCTATGCACTATCACTAAGAGCTTCAAGCACATGGAGGTTGCGCCAATACAGACCAGCGCGAGCTTTGTGTAAGTAAATATATAGTCTCGTTCTTGCTGAGAAACTGTCCGACTGGTGTGGTATTAAAGCTGCTCAATGCCGTGTCTGCTCGAAACATCCAGTCAGAATTAGCTGAGCAGCAAACAGCCTGTGGTCTCAACAATTTCTGCAAGTTCAGCATCGCGAAGGTTCCATAATGACATAATCCAATCAAGCACTTGCCAGTGCATCTCATCGCAGCAGATAATTTCAGTAGCTCTCACTTGTTTGCTGTGACAACAGCTCAAACAGAGACATTCCAGCGGCACTTTGCTGTTCGGGAGCACTTTCTGACCAGTAAGAGGCCTCTGCTAACTTAGATAGTGTCAAAACGTGCGTGAAATGGCTTGATTAATCTATCTACGAGCGCCGGACGCGCCTGGCTACAAGGTGGTGTGGCCGATCCCTTACGTAAAGACGGGATTCGGTCCGGATTAAGGGCCTCCGGCCCGGGCCCGGCCGACTACCGTCTCGCAAAACGCGCCTCACTGATATCCTGAGTTCGGTCCCCATGCAAACTTTCCATAGTTGCGCTCACCACTTTGCAAGCTCACATCTCCATTAACGCGCCGGCGCAGTGACCAAAGGTCTTCTTTGGCTCCATATTTTTTCTTGCTTCTTCCAAACGAAAGAATGACTACTCTCTATCATTCAAAAGTCTTTTTAAGAGTTCTGGTGTTCGTCTTCTCCCTTGTTGGTCATTATATCTTTCAGTTGAGTAATGATTTCTTCCTCCCACTTGCCGGCCTTCCAGAATCATTAAGTTCAGTCGGACGCATCCGACCGGCTCAAAGAGTCCTCCAGGAAGCTGCGTGTGTAGCCTGTCTGAGGTTTCGCTATGTTATGAACTTCTGGCGATGTTTCCACTCAAGTACGAACTTTGAGGGTGTGGCGACATGAAAGTGGCGCGAGCAGACATCATGAGCATGCCCCAGTCATGTACCAGACAGAGCCCATTCAGGAGCATTGGACGGGAATTTCGCGAGCACTGAGATGATTTCTGTCAACGTATTCTGCAAAGGAAATTTATACATCGGTCTTGTGTAGGAAAAAGGGATCTGATTCAACATTTGCTCAAATTAGGTGATGACGTATGATTTCAGCGTGATGGACGTCTTACATTGAGAAGTCCTGAACATACAGGGTTTATTCAAGGTCACGCGGAGAGCGGCGAGGACATCGCCGATATAGAGTCTTCAAGGATACATCTGGTGGGTGCGTCACCTCAAATGAATCTGCAAAGTTAACAGTGGAGGGCAGCTGAGGTTGCCGAATATTAGTTTATCATAGGTGCAGGCGCCCTTAATTTGGGTGTCTCTGGAGATAGATTCTCGGTAATGGAAATGTATTTGCACGACTGTTGAGTTTGACACGGTGACCAAAGTTGAGGAGGGTGCTTGTATCATGGTCAATCTCAGAGCTTACGCAACGTCTTGAGATTTCTTGACCCGAGAGCCGCATCGGCGTTGCGACACCATCGCAGACGGATGCTGAAAGACGATGTCAGACGGAATGAGAGTTGTCTGGTAGTGGGTGTCACTGACCACTTGCCTTCACCCGGGGATTGGACCAAGATTCAGGATTTCGCCGGAGCCGGCTCACCGTCCGTCTTGCACGACTCACACCGGCCGATCAATCCTCCGACCCGTGTCATTCAGGGACACCAATCCCACTTGGGCAGATATTCTGCTCATAGTGAGGAGAGATCCATGCGCGACCCAACCCAGCCCGATCTCAGCATACAAGCTATAATTGAACAAGGTGTCGGGATATCCACAGCTGTCCCTCAAAAGTTGATACCTTCGCTTTCAGAAACATCGTCCCTGTCAGTACATTACCGACACATGACTTCGCAGCCGCCCTCGAACAACATCCAGCTCGTCCGCAACCTCCATCGCTTCCGCCATGACAATCCCAAGCACGCTACTCAATGCATAAAACCGTCTCCCAAGCAATAATCGGTTGCTAGCATCCGTGAACCACCGGAGTAATCGACCCCGGCTTAAACGCTGCTACCGTCTTAGATTGCACTGCTGAGCCTCGATCTAGATCCTCTCCCAATTCCACGGCGTCAGGAATAGCCACGTTGCATCATGCCAATTGGCGCAACTGCAAGAACCTAGCTTTCAGACAGTCTGCATCAGGAACTTTCTAGCACCAGCTAATCTAAACTTTCGTCTTTCCATCATCATTCACAATTCAGCTGAGCCTCCTTGTTTCTTAACGGTCATTATAGATCGTGTTCTCAACTACTCCGTGCTCCAGAGGGCACTGTTTCCAGCGGGGAACGCCTTCGAATTTTTCGATCCGCCTTCTTTGCTCCGAAGCCGGAGTTGAATCCTTTGAGATCTTCATTGACTCTCATTCTGCTCCAGATTGTCAAGCGCGAGAGTCGTTTGCAGTCGGTAGCTAGGAAGAGACTCGGCATTTTATCTTTTCCAGTACCGCATTTGCCAGGGTTCCCGGGCCGCTCCTCATGCGCCGTGGATTTCATCCGAATCGGTGGCTTTTGGCCGCTTTCTGACTTGTCTAGACATCAACTGTAAATGAAACATTCTGGGTGCTGGATGTTGCGAGAATTCTGGCTCGGATAAAGTAGTGAGACATCGCACTGAAGAAGGCTAGAAAAATGATGTTGAAGCCGGATTAAGCTCAGTTAGGGAACTCTGTGGGCAGCCCAGGTGGACCTGGTCCGCGTAAATCCAAGTTGCAGTCCTTGCCTGGAATGCGGCAGGCTGTATCGGCCCATCCAGCGGCTAAAATGACGGGTTTGTGGCGCGCCATAATCAGCAGCGCCCGATTCATAACTCATGCATCAACCTAGTAGCTTACATGAGGGCTCCAGCGGGAACTCGTTTGCCGATGGGCAGGTCTTTGGCCGTCGATCTCTCCAACTCGACAACGCTCAGCCAACCGCCATCAGCCTCGCCTCCAGGATATGGTAACATCTCGATGTCCTGTGACTGATGTAGGCACAGTTAAGCTTCAAAATAAACTGTTCAGAGGAATAAACCTCAGTAGAGTCTACCAGCAGATTTGATGCCGCCGTGAATGAAAGTTAAGGTAAAGTTCTGTGAATAGGCCGTAATAACAGTCCCAACCACCAGCTTTATCAGGTTGGACACGGGTGGTGAAAAGCATTTGGGTTCAATGCTTTGTGTCCATCTTTGGACAAATTCAGACAACTGACCTCCAGGATCGGTCTGCAAAGTCATGCCGCCACGCTGATACTTTCGAAATAAGGATCGAGGGTTCGACTTGCGATCAGCGTACCACTGAGAGCCATCGCAAGGGACTGTCTCCCTTGGAAAACTCGGCTCGGCCGCATGACCGTAGGATTTGAGCCTCAATGTGCTTCATGTGACTACGAAAGCTTTGATCTTCATTGTGGGACTTCTCCCGATCCGTGTTTTGGAAGAGGAACAAAGTCCTACCGATATTCAACTAAGCCGGGGAGTGGCGGCCAACACGTCACCATATCTCTTCTTTGACATGTTCCATCGATTCAATAATTGCTGATATCGCGCCGTCGTGTCTGAGCCTGTGTCTGTCTTTGATTGGTCTCTTGCGGGTCACGCGGGCTTCGGCAGGGCACACGCGTCAGATGCTGAAGAACGGCGAGTGCTTCTTTTCTAATTCAACAATAATGCCCAAACTGCCCGCGAATAAGACTCGAGTAGCAGCTGCTTCTGACTCACGACCTTCACGGTCCCATACGCATATTGGCAGTCTTTGCCTGGGTCCTGGCCCGAGACTGTGCGAGTGCGTCTGATGGAATGTGAACCGGAGGACGCGAACATGCGGCAGCAAAAGAGTCAGAGTCTTTCTGAGACATTGCCAGCCCACCTCATGTTCCCCACCAATGTACCAGCCCATGTGGACAAAGATATTTACCGGCTTCGATGCCAGATTGCGTCGGCTGGTGAGTCCGTATTTGTTGCCAGGTAACACCTTTGACGTCTTCCAAGTCCCACCACACGTGCGCTGCTACCTTCGACCTGGGACAATTCTATTTCGTAAAGACCATGAATAACCGTCCCTTAATCACAAGTCAAGCTTTGGAATCGCTCAAGTGGCTTGAAGCTATCCGAGGCAAGAAGAGAGTCGAATGGCCTGCCAATTTGCGAGCTATGTTGCTGTCATGAAGCACTCAACCCGTGTTCAGTACTATTCGGTCACGATATCGGTGAGACCGTCGCACTATACGCTCGTCTCCTGATAAGATGATGGGGAAAGACAGCACCTTTCTTCCCTTCTAACCTTTCTTCTTCGCAGTTTGCCGCCTGGAGGCGCACCTTGTTGACTGCCGTTTGACTCTCACGGGGAAATATTCGAGGGCCAGGATGGCCTGGGCTTCACAGAGAAACCTCTATGGTCACCTATGGGGGTATATGAAGAGAGCGCGAATCGAGGGAAAGACACTGTAGGAGGGGTTGCAGCTGCATCCAGACCATCCATTCCCACTCAAAGAAGTCTTAGTCTCAGATGTAACAGCATGGCGAAGAGGCCACTCCAGATACAGTCCCGGATGAGATCGGGTCTCCGGAAAGGCGTCGCTGGGATCTGAGACTGAAACATCAGACTTTGCAGGGTATGCAGTGCGCTTACGCCGGCTTTGTACATTGGGACTCACCTGGGGCGACTAAGAAAACGGATATGGAAAACTTGGCCTATAATCCCAGACTCTGGCACTTGATAGGTTTGAGACGTCTCGAATTAGGATGAGCCGGAGGTTTTGAACATGGCTCCGCATGCGCACATTGACAGATAAATTGAAAGAGTTGGGGGAATCAGGCAGATATATCGTGGAACTCTTCTCTGCCTCTCCGCCCACGTGCGCCTTGGTGATGGCGAATTGTTGGAGTGCTCGAGCCCCCACAGGCTTGTGCAGAACTTGACCTAATTGCGTTCTCTTAACATAGTAGTATGAGTGAAGAAACTCGGCTTTGAGACATCCTTTTCAGAGAACGTTCAGATGGGCTGAGAAGTTTAGAAGTCACGGTGAGTTCTTAGAGTTGCCGATGCTTTATCACTTGGATGCATCGTGTACAGCTTGGGCTTGCGGTCGATTGTATTGTTAAACCCGAAGGCTAGGTCCTCGCTGGACAGAAGAACTTGAACCTACGGTGCTGACTGGAAAGAGAAACCACTATTGAGAGAGATCGGGTAGCGACTTTGGTGACGCTCACTGCCGCTTGGAGCTTCGAGACAGCTTCCACAACGACGTCAAAAGTGATACTTCAGTCACCTCCGAGTTGGAGAAACAGGCTCTTTAATGGCGATAAGTGTGCAAACACAAGTAAGGACGTTTAAGGGAAATGGCGGCTATGGTGACAGATGGATTGGAGCTCAGGTTCTAGGCTCACTACTGTCTGATGCGTATTATTCTGCTGCTATTCACAAGTTTGGCTATCCATTACATCGGTTTCTATCTGAGATTTCTAGTTCATATTCGGTGACATTGAGGTAGTGGTTCTCAATACGTGGTGTGATGTTTGGTTCTCTGAGAGCAGAAAGAGTTGGCAATGCGCTCCGTACTTCGGTTCTGAAATTCCCCACTGGAATGTTGAGATATGTCCGTTGCTGTTTCCCGGGTAATAGGCACACGGGATGCTTTACTTAGCGACGTTACTGCCTGACCATCCCCGTCATTGGAGACTGGGGCTGTGCGTCTGCAACCGTAAGATTGATTATATAGGTGGTGATTGGAAACCGGTTGACGCAACATTTGCTGCTAGAATTCACCGAGGTGCACATTGACCTCGAAATGGATTGCAGAAATGTGACGATGATTGGACGTTATTCAAGAGGTACTTTGAGTAACGGTTCTGTCTAAATATGCGAGCTAGAGGCATGGAACTCAACAAAGGAGACCTGACGGAGTGTCACCGTCGCGCGACCGCGAAGTTTGGGGGCTCTAAATAAGGTGTCGCGGGGGTGAACATTCATTTGCCGGGAGGCATCGGGGCATTGGGAGACAAGCCGGGTACGTCCACATCAGAGAGTTGCAATAGAATTGAGGCTTTCTATACTGCCACTGCTACATGGTTGATGCTGGAGCATGGAAGCGTGAGGCTTATGACGTCCTATTTGAGATATGGCAGGTCATGTGGTCATGCCGAAGGGATTTTAGCGAGAAAGGGTCTCGTCGATGATCCCAGAATGAGAGAGGGGTGACCGAAGCGCCAGATCACGCCCGGGGTCCTCTCTCTCGACGGCACAATGTGAAATCATTATTGATCGAGGTTAGCTTGTCACTGGTTCAGCCACGCTCACCGACTGTCGTTCGGCATAGACTACTTATTGTACAGCATCATCCATCGGAGCAGACCTTTGAGAGCTACTAAGGACGCTTCTGGAATGGACTTGGGGCTTTATCTTGGTGGGATAACATGACACAAACCGCTGGGAAAGGAAGATGGTCTGGCAGGTTAACCGTGAAGCGTCACAGATGGTGTGAAGGAGCATAAAGGCCGCCGTGACGGCAGCAGCATCACAAAGTTTTCACCAGTCATACACAATCAAATGAGCCGTCAGTACTTCCGCTCATTACGACCAAGTTTAGAGACATGGATGCAGTCGTCACGACAGATGCCACTAAAGCACCCTTCCTGTCTAGTGTGCCTTCAGTCAGACTGCAACAATGTATGACACGAGCAGGACTCAAAGACTTGCAGTCTACGAATGCTACATCGTAAACATTTGCAACCTTTCGCGAGTCTTGGTGAGCCGAGTGAATCTTGGCGTGAAAACCATCGAAGGTTGACGGCGACAACGAGCATACACAGCCTCTATCTATTCGCCGGCAGAGGGCGGGAAGGGGACACATCTTGCACAAGACGCGGCTTGAGCCTCTACGAGAGCCATAATTGCACCGAGAACCTCGGATTGGAGGGCCTTAAGGCGCATTGCCATCAGCTGTGCAGCTACCGTGCAGGTCTCAGGGACGAGGCTGGAGCATATCTCATCATGTCCGAAATGAGCTCTTTGCCGGCGGGCCATCGCACCTCCCCCTGAAAGAAGGTTTGCGTGCGCGCTGGACTTCCATCTTCGATGTCCTATCTCTAGGAAGGCTGATTTGGAGTCGAGTCTGGCGCCGAATGCAGCAGAATAGCTGGCGAAAGGTGACATGGGCGGTTTGTCTTCCTCTAAATCGGCGTCAGAAGCATGTTTGACGCGCGGAAGTCGCTCGCAGGCCCATGTCAGATGATGAAGGACATCGGACGACCACAGGAGGTCAAGCACGAATCCGAGGTGAAGCTCCCAGGCGATCATAGCAGCGTCGGTGGACCACAACATGGTGGTGAAGCGGGCATGGCGTAAATGCATTGGGTCAAAAACGGCTCGATTGCAGCGATTGCATTTTGCGCCTCCGCAGCGAAACGCTTGGCATGGGCGAGAGGGAAAGGCTTGCCGGCGGCGGCGGCGGCGTTCGGGCATCGTAAAGAAGTCGCACAAGTTGAGCGGGGCCAAGAGAGAGTTACATCCATGAGTACTGGGCAGTCGGAGCAGCAGTGAGCTCAAAAGATGAGCGGGCGGAGACGGTGGGAGAAGTAAATCCTAGAGGCAGGAAGTCGATGTGGTCGGGTTCGAGGATATGGTGAGGAACGACGTCGTCAGAGAGTAGGCAAAGTTCGGCAGCTCGTGAAGCTGTCACGATGGGTATGTGGCGAGAAACGAGAGCTGGCGCCGGGGCCGAAGGAGTCGTGGAAGCAGAGCCCTGCTAGCTGGCCGAACAGGCTGGATCTGGGGACGAAGGGTTCAATCTGAATCATTGAAGCCGTCGGCAGGGTAAAATTGAAGTTACTCTGTGACTGTTGGGCGAGAACGGTGACATGGACGGGCGGCGATGGCGGACTGCAGAGGAAGGTCCAGATATCTAGCGCTGGTTTCAGGCCGTTCAAGGTGTTTGTTTGTGGTGCCAATTGGGATGCCTTTAAAGCAGGTGAGGGTATGCAGTATAAAGTAGTGACAGAGAACATGTGCACGTTATGCAAGCTGGATTAAGTGAGTCACTGCTACATGTAGTCACTACCACAGATGGAGTCGCTGCTACATGTGGAGTCGCTGCCATATGTGCAGTCGCTACCACATGTGCAGTCGCTACCACATGTGGAGTCGCTGCCACAAGTGGAGTCGCTGCCACAAGTGGAGTCACTGCCGCTATCTACATTCTCCACGTGCCCCCCTTTCCCCGGGCTGAGACGAGCAGGAGCTTACCTTACCTGAGAACACATCTTGCCAGGTCCGCTACTTGGAAGCAACCAGAGAACCACACTTTCCGTGACCACGTGTTGAACATCGTCTCCCTCACCCTTTGATCTTGAACTCGACTCTACCTTCACCGCGACACTGCGAAATCACCCTCGAATTTCCCCGCCGATCGACAGGGAATGAATACGGTATTCCAAATGTGGTGCTCGACGGCGATGGGAATTGGGGATGATGGTACCGAAGAACTCCTAGGCCCCGGCTTGGAGGCGAGTGTCTCCCTGATGTCTTTAGCGTTGCTCGGGTCTTTCTAGACAACACGCTGCGAACAAGTGTTAGCAGCCAGGTAGTCGCTGGGCACGACATGTCAGATGGAAGTCTTGTTGCGCCCCGAAGTAGAAGTTCCCATCGAACAAACCTGAATGCAAACCGTTCCAACCACCGTCTCTTTGAGACCAAAATGGAACCTGCTCACCGGCAGCAGAGATTCGCCAGATGTCACCCATAACAAGACGCGCGCCTGCTGCAGAGCCTACCAATACTAAGCATGCTTCGAACCAGCGCACAAGCAAAGGCTGGTGAAGCAGCCCACGGACCAAGCGGCCGTAGGATGGCCGAGGCAGAGACTTTTCCCCAAGGTCAACTTCATGCCAGGACGGCGGCCAACTTATGTGCAAGTGTCCCCCATTTGACAGGTGCCACGGTTCAAAATGTCAAGACTTCGATCTTTCACCAGCATCCATGGGGCCTGCCTCTCTCGCTGCATGTACCCGCTGTCATTGGGTCCTCTCACGTCCGTTTACGCAATTCCATCCAGGCATTCCGAATCTGCACATTTGTCAAGCGCCTCCAATTCCCCTTCATCACGTCCGCCTCCATCCAATCACCTCATGTCTTCTCTCCCCCGCCATAGCCGTGTCGATCTTTCGAAGCCCTTTATGCCGATTGGCTTTACAGAACTAAGCGTTCTAGCCGTTGTTAATCTCTTCTTTTGACAGCGTGATACTTAACGAAATTGTTTCCCTCAGTTAATTCAAGCGGCACTGTCCTCACCCGCCAGCCAGGTCACACCTCGTTTCCTCGAACCGCAGTTCCACTTCCCAACCTTCCTCCTGATCGTAGGCGTATTAGAAGTGTGTGGAGCGATTCAGATCCTGCGGGTGTGCTGCATAGCTCCCGCTGATGGAATGTTAGTCATCAGGCATTGGAAGGGTGGCCGAGTTGGTTATGGCGCCAGGTTAAGGTCAGCTTAACATCTGTTTCCTAGTGGGGCAACCCGCGCGAGTTCGAGTCTCATCCCTTTCATATTCTCCATCTTTGTCGCCAATTTCTTTTTTTTTTCTTACCTTCGCAGCCTCTGTCTGCAGTCTTCCTCGCCGTCAACTCTATAGCTGACAGCAACGTCGTAAGACTCAGCGCTAAGCGTGTCTGTCCATTATTCCCAGCATACTCTTTTTCCTCAGCCTGGCCTGGTTTTGAGGACATCGTGCAGGGCGGCGGGAAACATCTTTCTGGCTCGCATAGGTTGCCTAGCGTGCGATTCTTAGGGATGAAATAGAGCATCATATGGGGGGGGGGGGGGGGGGCGGCCGGGGGGGGGGGGGGGGCCGCCCAGAACAAGGGCCCGGGGATAAATTACAACAAAAGCGGGGGGGCGCGGTTTTTAAAGAAGTTGTGG
>JAKMWT010000506.1:0-27556 GCA_025327155.1 Colletotrichum sp. SAR 10_75
CCCCACGATAAAATTCGTCTAACCTCCTTCTTCCTCCATCCCACCCACTCCTCTCACCCGTCGTCACCTTCACCTTCACATTCTCTCATCCCTTCCTCCCTCGCGCCTCCATCTTCGTCTAGGCCAATTCCTGATTGAAGCAACAGAGTCGTCTTGGCCGGCACGCATTCATACCAGGGATACGAATTGGATGACGCCAAAGAATGCGGAAGCCCTGATTTTTAGAATGGACCATCTATCTTCTTCGTCGCCCAAGATGAGCGCGATTCAATTTACCCAGCAATCTGCCAGCACCTTCCATCAGGATGTCCCCAGACAGACCTACACCACTGCCGGTACCATCTACAACCCCAACAACGCCCAGCCGCTCCAGCCTCCCGTTCGTCGCGCCAGGTCTGTCAAGTGGCCTCCCCCAGGAGGTCCTGCCTCCGAACTGTCTCTCTTCCCCAAGTCAGCTCTTTCCAGCCTGTCCTTGATCAAGCCTCAGCCTCTCTGCACGACACCTATCAGTCCTCTTCCCAACCAAATCCCCAAATACTCGCCCCTTCAGCAAAACTACGACCGCGCTGTTAGCCCCAGCACTGATCACAGCCGCGAGTCTCCGATTGATCTGGATATCCGAAGCCTTTCTACATCTCGCGTATCTTCTTTCAACATGGCCACCACCACCACCACCCAGCTGGCTTCCCCGATGGAGGTTGCCTTACCCACCCCTATCTCGCACAAGCAAGTCAACGACCACGACTCCAGTGACGAGGAGGATGACGACGCCCTGGGAGAGAATCCCTTCAAGGGTATGACCGTCAAGTCTCTTCAGAACCTGGCTTCGTACCCCAACCCTAACCAGAAGAGAGCTCAGAAGGCGCTTCTTCGGGCTCGTCCGGGCGTCACTCCCGCCCCTTCCATTGGAACCAATGCAAGCCGCTCCACTACTCCCGCCTTCGGTGGATATTCCTACGCAGATATGTCCGACATGGGCATCGACGGCTCGCACTCTCCGGGTCCGTTCCAGAATGCTAAGCTTGATCCTACCGATGTCCTTAGGGTGCACGTTGACTTCAACAAGCATACTTCAGACGCTGCTGGCGGTTGGAGATCTGCACCCGTCGGCAATGACATCGCTGGCCCTTTTAGGCAGTACAATGCCCTCCCTCAGAGAGGCACTCAAGTTGGAGCGTACAAGTCTAGCCTGGCAACTGGTCCTGGCGCTCCTTTGCCGTTGACTGCCGGCCCTCCTGGCCAGCGCCAGTACCGCACGCCGACATTCGAGTCCGCCATGAAAGCTCTCCAGGATGGTCCCAAATCTGAGATTTCTGGCGAAGAGTCAGCTTCCGACTTTTACGCTAGCCCTCCCGGTCTACACAAGGCCCATCATATCATTCAGAACCCTGGCCCGGCGACCCCTGATCATTTGATCCACGGTCTGCCTGCGCTTCTCCTCGACTCGACGCCTGATAAGGACGACTGGTTGGACTCGTTCGGAAGACAGACGTCTGCTGTGGACCTGGAGAAGATGCTCGACGCTTTGACGAATGATGACAAGGCCACCAACGAGAATCAAGGCTTCCAGCAGCCCGCAGACTTCATGCCGTTTGGCCACGGTAACCGCAGCTTCAACGTTGGCGGCAACAGACGCACCGGCAATGCGCCACATGAGAAGTACTGGCCTCCTCGCCCACTTTGGAAGGCAGGAACGAGCCAGATCTCAGACGAAGCGCTGGAGGCACGAAACGAACGTGTCAACCGTCTGTTCTACGCGGGCACTGGCGAGCTCGGTAAAAGCATGGAGTCCGTTATGAGAGACGCCGAATTCCGTCAATTCAAGCGTCAAGTTGGAGTCATTGGAGACGGTCGACCTAAGCCCAAGGCAGAGAAGGTCGAGTACCCGCACATATCTGCTCAACAGGTTAACAGCATGACGACCAAGGAGGCCGCAGACCCGTTCATCACCATGGCCTTCTCGGCGCTTCTGAACCAGGTAGAGGCGGGTATCAGCCAAGACAAGTTCCATCAGTGGAAGGACCCGTCGCCTTCCCTGATCGACAGATCCGAAAAGGGACGCCAATCGGTCTTTGGAAACTGAATCGAGAACTGGGTATGGCAGCCGTCAGAATTGCGCATACTGGCTTGGCTTCGTTGGCGAGGATGCTTGGATGGGGACTCTATACTTGGGGCCTCTTGTGTGTTGTCGGCTGGAGCAGGTCTTGGTATTACAAAGGTGTTAGACACGGCAGCCACCATCGAAACATAGGTTAATGGGGAATGAAGGAAGTTGTTACTAGTGTCTTCAAGATTCAGGCGGTACCGCAAGGCAGCTCATGCTGGCCACCAGTCTTTTCTACTTTATTCTCTCAGATAGACAATCAAAAGCTTAGGTATCTTTCAACCTGCCGTGTAGGCGTGAGATGCCCGGTGAGAGAGCCCATGCGTTGGAAGACATATTTGCTTGGCGTGAGCTGGCGTCTAAATAAGCCCGCGACATGACTTGGTACGGTGTCAAATGAAGGATAAGCCACACTTCCCTGTGAGATAACTCAAATGCCACCGTTCGCGAGAGCTGCTGCTGTGGCTGACATACCTAGTTGCGTCGCAATCTGGCCAGAGCAGGGATGTCAATTGAGTCACGTGATGCGACCCGCCCAAATGTTCTTGTGGGGCAATGCCTGTCCCCCTTCACACCTGAAGGCGACGTGGTAGCAAGCTGGCCTCCAGACCCGACTTCAGACCAGCCCGCCAAAACACCCGTTGCCTATCATGAGTTACGGCAAGAAAGACGAAGACGCCGATTTGGGCTTGGTGAAGGTGGACAGAACCCAAGTCTTCCAAGAAGGTTAGTTGGAATTACTGCAGCTCGAGCATTTGCGAGCAAGCTGGCTAAAAGGGCAGGATAGCACGCCTATTCAACAGCTCTCCTATCCAACCGCGAAGATGCCGGACCCTGCTCACCAAGATCCTCCTTCTTCTCTACACGGGCGAGAAGTTCCCCACGAACGAAGCGACGACTCTCTTCTTTGGCATCTCGAAGCTCTTCCAGAATAAGGATGCCAGCCTTCGGCAAGCGGTTCACCTCTGTGTGAAGGTTAGACCAGTCCAATACGGATGAAGCATGGCTTGTGGGCTCACCTTGATCGCAGGAACTCGCGTCCTCCGCCGAGGACATCATCATGGTCACCAGCACCGTCATGAAGGACACTGGAGGCAGCACAGATGCCATCTACCGCCCCAATGCCATCCGCGCCCTGTGCCGCATCATCGATGTACGCTGAGCTCCGAGCTCCACGATACCAGGGATGGCATGCGCTAACTAGCTCCAGGCGACCACCGTCCAGTCCATTGAGCGAGTGATGAAGACCGCAATCGTCGACAAGAACCCCTCCGTTTCGTCCGCCGCCCTCGTATCGTCCTACCACCTCCTTCCGATTGCCAAGGACGTCGTCCGCCGCTGGCAGAGCGAGACACAGGAGGCTGCCGCCTCCACCAAGTCCTCGAGCGGCTTCTCCCTGGGCTTCTCCTCCTCGAGCGGCCAATTGCCCGCCAACAACTCGACCATGCCCCAGTACCACGCCATTGGTCTCCTATACTCGATGCGCATGCACGACCGCATGGCCCTGGTGAAGATGGTGCAGCAGTTCGGCGCGGCAGGTGCGGTCAAGAGCTCCGCCGCAATCGTAATGCTCGTCCGTTTGGCCGCCCAGCTCGCTGAGGAGGACCCTTCGCTCAGGAAGCCCATGATGCAGCTGCTGGATGGCTGGTTGCGCCACAAGAGCGAGATGGTCAACTTCGAGGCCGCCAAGGCCATTTGCGACATGCGCGATGTCACCGATGCCGAAGTGTCCCAGGCCGTCCACGTTCTCCAGCTCTTCCTCACCTCTCCCCGCGCCGTCACCAAGTTCGCCGCCCTCCGCATCCTTCACAACTTCGCCTCCTTCAAGCCCAACGCCGTCAACGTCTGCAACCCCGATATCGAGCTCTTGATTTCCAACAGCAACCGATCGATTGCCACCTTTGCCATCACCACCCTGCTCAAGACCGGTAACGAGGCCAGTGTCGACCGCCTGATGAAGCAGATTTCTGGCTTCATGTCTGAGATCACCGATGAGTTCAAGATCACCATTGTCGAGGCTATCCGCACCTTGTGCCTGAAGTTCCCCAGCAAGCAGGCTGGCATGCTTGCTTTCCTCAGCGGCATCCTCCGTGACGAGGGTGGCTACGAGTTCAAGCGTGCTGTTGTCGAGAGCATGTTTGACCTGATCAAGTTCGTGCCGGAGTCCAAGGAGGATGCGCTCGCTCACCTTTGCGAGTTCATTGAGGACTGCGAGTTTACTAAGCTTGCCGTCCGCATCCTGCACCTCCTCGGTCTCGAGGGACCCAAGACCTCCCAGCCAACCAAGTACATCCGCTACATCTACAACAGAGTGGTTTTGGAGAACGCCATTGTCAGAGCCGCCGCCGTCACCGCTCTCGCCAAGTTTGGTGTTGGCCAGAAGGACCCCGAGGTCAAGCGCAGTGTCGAGGTTCTCCTCACCAGATGTTTGGACGACGTCGACGACGAGGTCAGAGATCGTGCTGCTCTCAACCTCAGACTCATGCACGAGGACGACGCCATCTCCGAGAAGTTTGTCAAGAACGGTAAGTCAATCATGAATCATGCTGATGCACTCAAGCTGACCCCTGAAAAGACAGCATGTTCTCTCTTCCGTACTTCGAGCACCAGCTCGTCATGTACGTCACATCCGAGGACAAGTCTGCGTTCGACACGCCCTTCGACATCTCCCAGATTCCAGTTGTCACCCGGGAGCAGGCCGATGCAGAGGACCGCACCAAGAAGCTCACGGCGACTGCCCCGTCGCTCAAGCCTCCCAAGGTTGGCCCGACGAAGACGTCTACCAGCGGCGCGGAGGCTGCTGCATCAGCCACCGCTGCGGCTCAGCGTTACGCCCAGGAGTTGATGCAGATCCCCGAGATGAAGGAGTTTGGCAGCGTGCTCAAGTCATCGCCTGTTGTCGAACTCACCGAGTCGGAGATGGAGTACGTTGTCACCGTTGTCAAGCACATCTTCAAGGAGCACATTGTGTTCCAGTACGAGATCAAGAACACTCTCCAGGCTACCGTTCTGGAGAATGTGTCGGTCGTGGCAACGCCTTCCGAGGAGGAGGAGCTCGAGGAGGTCTTCATCATCCAAGCCGAAAAGCTCCCTACGGACGAGCCCGGCAAGGTGTACGTCGCCTTCAAGAAGGTCGGCGGAGAGGGCTCCATGCCCGTCAGCAGCTTCTCCAACATTCTTAAGTTCACCAGCAAGGAGATCGACCCTACAACAAACGAGCCGGAGGCTACTGGCTACGACGACGAGTACGAGGTGGCCGAGTTCGATCTGGCTGGCAGCGACTACGTTGTGCCGACATTCGCCAGCAACTTCAACCACATCTGGGAGCAGGTTGGCGCGGCCGGCGAGGAGGCTGAGGAGACGTTGCAGCTCAGCAGCATGAAGAGCATAGCGGGTAAGTTCAACATGGTCATCCAGAGTACGAACAGAGCTAACAATATGTGCAGAGGCAACGGAGCAGCTGGCCAAGGTGTTGTCGCTGCAACCTTTGGAGGGTACCGATGTGCCAGTCAACCAGACGACACATACTCTCAAGCTGCTTGGAAAGACTGTTGGCGGCGGCAGGGTGGTTGCCAACGTGCGGATGGCTTACTCGTCCAAGTCCGGTGTCACGACCAAGATCACGGTCCGCAGCGAAGAAGAAGGTGTGGCGTCTCTTGTTGTTGCATCTGTCGCTTAAATATACTTGTTTGGAGTTCGTGGGGGTCGATACATGGTCGGAGGTCCAAGCAAGACGTACGGCACAGACGAGGACTTTATTATAGCCGACTCGCGCAGCCGCCGCCATAGTAGGGGGAGCTGAGGTCAGCGCATGATAGCGTGTGCGTGTAAAAGGACTGGCGGCTCGCGTATATCTAGAATGAAGACACGAAAAAGGCATCATGAAGACTTTGCTAGATTTCGTGTGTTGTGGTGTATTTTGCGTGATGGGAAATAAAACGTATTTCTATCTTGATCTTTTGAGACCAATCCTTGTGTGGCTTGGAGGTTCCAAGGCCTCCATGACAACAGAGCCCTGTCAATGAAGCCGCTGCTGTCGTCAAGCCTCAGGGCGTCCCGTCGTCGATCTCAAAGCCCGCAGAGGTTGGTCTAGCGGCAGGGCGGCTGGGGCTTGACAACTGGCACGGGCCCGGACTAAGCCGAATACGGGCTAGTCTCTTTACCGGGGGCTCGGGGAGCCGGGAAATGACGTTGTGAGGACTGTTTTTTTTTTCCTTTGTCGCAGCGTGTGCGCTGCGCGTGTGAGCTGTCCAAGCAGGAAAATTTCCCTCTCCCAGCCGGCGGCCCACGCGACCACATGTCAACTAGGAATACCGTCGTCGTCTGTAGTTTCTTGTCAAGTGTGCCTGGTCTCGGGAAGAGCATCTGACCGGCTTGTGACGTTTGTTTCTCCAAGCTCTTGTCTCCGACTACCTCTGGTCTCCTCCCACTTGGAACCTCCCCGCCTTCTCTGCCTTTCTTTTAGCCTGCGCGCAAACCCGCACCCCGCAGCTCGACGAACCGCGTTTCCCCGGTTTTGAAGCTATCGTCGTCACCGCTCCAACAAAAAAGAAGTACCGGAGGGGACCCATCGAATCGAACGGGACTTCCACCGTGTTCTCGCGCCTAAATTTTCCCTTGCTGCCAGCCCACTTTGGGGACACTTGGCCCTGCATATCGAAACCTGCCCTTTGCGGACAAAACCACCAACACAACCTTGAGAGTTTTCTCCTTCAACTCCTCATCCCCACGACAATCCTCGAGGAAACGATTCTCACCATAAGGAAGGCTAGCTACGGACAAGACACACAGAAATAACAGAAATCATGGTCTACGTGCGCCAGGACCGCCTCCCGGCGCTCAAGGAGTACAAGTACTCCGGAGTCGACCACTCCTTGACGTCAAAGTACATCCTGAAGCCCTTCTACACGAATGTGGTGATCAAGATGTTCCCCATGAGCATGGCGCCGAACCTGATTACCCTGACGGGCTTCATGTTTGTTGTCGCCAATCTATTGACGCTCCTCTGGTACAACCCGACGCTCGACCAGGACTGCCCCAGCTGGGTGTACTACTCGTGGGCCGCGGGCTTGTTCCTGTACCAGACCTTTGACGCGGTGGATGGATCCCAGGCGTAAGTTGACTGCTGCCATGCCTCGTTTCTCACGAATTCAAGCTAACAGTGTTTGTTTGCGAATAGTCGCCGAACGCACCAGTCCGGCCCGCTGGGCGAGCTCTTTGACCACGGCGTCGACGCCCTCAACACCTCCCTCGAAGTCCTCATCTTCGCCGCCTCGCAAAACATGGGCCAGGGCTGGATGACCGTCGGCATCCTCTTTTCCTGTACGTGACCATCCGCCGCATATATGAAGGGAAGAAAGACTAACATTCTCTCAACAGCCCTCCTCACCTTCTACGTCCAGACCTGGGACGAATACCACACCAAGACGCTGACCCTCGGCATCGTCAACGGCCCCGTCGAAGGCGTCCTCATCCTCGTCGGCGTCTACGCCCTCACCGGCTACCTTGGCGGCGCCTCCTTCTGGCAGCAGTCCATGCTGCGCACCCTCGGCGTCCCCGCTTCGCCCTCCATCCCCGCCGCTCTCTACGACCTCTCCTTCACCCAGTGGTACATGGTCCAGGGCGCCCTCGTCCTCGTCTTCAACACCGTCGAGTCCGCCCGCAACGTCATCCGCGCCCGTCGCGCCCGCGGCGACCGCTCCCGCGGCGCGCTCCTCGGCCTCCTCCCCTTCTTCGGCATCTGGGCCCTCGTCGTCGCTTACCTCGCCCTGCACCCGACCATCCTGCACTCCCACCTCGTCCCCTTCGTCATGTTCGCCGGCGTCGTCAACGCCTACTCCGTCGGCCAGATGATCACCGCCCACCTGGTCAAGCTCGACTTCCCCTACTGGAACGTGCTCGGTCTGCCGCTCGCCTTCGGCGTCGGCGACGCCCTTGGCCCCTTGCTGCAGGAGCGCACCGGCTTCGGCTGGCCCAGCGCCCTCGGCGACGACGTCTACCAGGTCGCCTTCATGTTCCTCATGCTCGGCATGGCCGTCGGCGTGTACGGCAGCTTCGTGGTCGACGTCATCGTCACCATCTGCGACTACCTCGACATCTGGTGTCTGACAATCAAGCACCCGTGGGTCGAGGGGCAGGAGGCCAACGGCGATGCGAAGGGCAAGAAGGTGCAGTAAGAAACTTTTCTTGCTGGCTTGCGACTGTCCCTCTTGATCTTCTCTAGATGCAGGTGGGGCCTTAGGGGGGTGGATAGCGAGAAGGTTTCTGGTGAAAGGAAGCTTCTTTTGGCGTATGGGTTTCCCCCCTCCGTTGTTGGATGGGGGAAATTCGACCCGGGAGAGGAGAAGCTCCAAGCGCAAGCAGAGTTTCCTCCGAGCTCGAGTACGAAGACGTTTTGGAACGCATGGATGAGAAACACGACACGATGAACCATGGACAACGGCGGGGTTGGGCTGGAAGGGAAACGAACGACTTGACGGCGGTGGACATTTAGGAAAGGAAAAAAAATAGGGAGCGAGGGTTTTGGCGGAACGTTACGTTACGTCTTGTTTTTCTCCCTTGCACCTCTCTTTTGGACGACCTCTGCGAGATTCCCACGAGTTTCCAGCGAGCTTTCTCCTTTTAACTTTTCTTTTCTTGTTTTCTGTATTCTTCATTTTCTCCCCCCTATCTTCGGCACGGCAAGTTCAGGAGTTCGGGGCGAGTGGGAATTATCGGAAACCTATCGGCGGGCAGTATGTCTTTTGAAGGCAGAGACATATGAGATTTGATGACGTTGTATCAAAGCGCCATCATCATCTCCCTATACGGCTACCAGCACAGATTTTGTTGTTGTTCGTCGCATATGTAGTCTTTTTTTGCGGCAATGTTTTTCAAGTAGATGAGATACCATTAATTTACCCTCCCGGAATATGATTTCTCAAGCTAAGCATCTGTTCACACACAACTCCCGATGAAAGTAGTCATCATAGACTTGGCGGTGATGAACCGATATGCACCCGTCTTATTGGCAGCTAGCGACACAAAAGAACTCGGCAGTAAGCTTGGTATGCTATGGCCAGAAAAAAGGCACCAATTATATGTCGCCAAAGGAGGACGGCCGAGGTGCCCTAGTACAGCCAGACGAGAGGTAGCATCACGAATCACACTCGAAGAGCACACCACGCTAGGCACCGAAATTGTGTAGAATTTCTTCGAGACTTTCTTTCGATGACTTCAAAGAGGAGCGGGATGCCTAAGCCTGCAAACTTGGAATCCTTCCGAACCCCTATTCCCCCCCGCGTTTTACCCCCGGAAGAAAATAGCAGGGAAAAGAGAAGCAAACCAGACCAGAGTGGTAACCCCAAAAGCATGCAATTTGCCAGAACGTTCCGAGCGTACCGGAGAAAAGGCGACGCCCCGCTGCGACAGCTCTGCCCCGTCTCGCCCCCATCCTCCGTTTCCCCATTGACGACCATGCTCCGTTTGTCCCAGCCTGGCGACGTCGACTGTGTGTTGCTTGGCCACGCCGGCGTCTCAAATTGTGTGTTTCTTCCAGATTCTCCGTATAAATAAAACAATAGACGCCAAGTTGTCTACAAATATTTTGTGACTCGTACCTCGTGCTCCCCCAAATAAAAGAGACATTGACCGTTAAAAAGCATAACACATGAATCGCAGCGATGCATTTCAAGGCCGAACCTGCTCGCGGCGGGCTCGCCGTCATATCGTCTGTCGTTTCAGCAGGCGGACCCCCCATATTGACTCCGTTTACCCAAACGCCGAACCTGGCCGGATGTAAGGCTCGTTATGTCTGTTGGTGCTGACAAAGCACCCTCGTCGACCGCCTCCCCACTGGGGAGAGAGGGGGCTGCTACAGGAGCTCGTCGCTGCCGCTCGCGACGCTGCCTTCGATGGCGTCGAGAATTGAGCGCTCCGAGAACACCGGTCCCTGGCCATCGCAGCGAGCCTGATGCTTCAGCCGCTCGCTTACGTCGCCTACATCGACCAACCCCCGCTTGAACAACGGGTGGTTGATGATGAAGTCCCAAGTGGCACCAGCCGCTAACAGGCGTTCTCCTTCAGATGATATCGCGACTCGGTGACTTGGCGTTTTGTTGTTGTGCTTCGCTAGAAGGTCGGTGTAGAAGTCCTTGGGGTTGTACGTCATCGGCCCCGTCATCCGAGGCTCCGGCGAAGTAGAGCTGTGGTGGCCGTTCATTGATGATGTAGCACGGAGGATCTCGTTCTCGGTGCTGATCTTTTGCATCTCGCGCTTGAGTCGTTCGTTCTCGGTGGACTTTTGCTGGGCCTCTGCCTCGAGATTCGCAAGCTTGGCTTCAAGGTCCTTGACGTGCTTTTCCTTTCGCTCACGGAATGCGCGTTGACTATTGCGATGATATTGTTAGCAAGCTCTGCTTGTGAGAAATGCGCTGCTCATGCATAATGTGCGACAAAAGTTGTACGTACGCAGCGCGATTCTGGGCCTTCCTTCTTGACTGGGCCGGCGTCAGGTCCTCGTCGTCCGAGTTGGAACCGCCGCGGCGGGAGTGGTCATCCATGGGCTCCTGCTTGTGGACAACCATCTCAGGCTGAGGCTTGATCTGCTGGACGGGGGGAGCGGGCATGCCATTGTGCTGTGGTGGTTGCTGAGGCGGCTGGGGTTGCTGCACGGGCAGATGGTTCGGAGGAGTCGGCGGGCCAGGAGGGCCGGGAAAGGAAGTATGCTGAGGGTTGAACTGGGCGGGAGCATAGTTTTCAAAGGAGTTGAAGTGCTGGTCGTTGGGGTACTCGGCGTAAACATCCTGCTCGGTCATGATTGTGTAAGTGCATGTCGCAGTGCGCTAAGCGGCAATCCACCAGTGATCGGTGGGTATTCGGGGTTCAGAAGGGAAAGGAATTCGTTGACTTACGGGTGGAGATGTCGTGTTAAAATCGTCTGAACCTGCCGAGTTGGAATGCGATGGCGTCAAGGGCGGAATGCCCATGAACTGGTAAGGCTGCGCCTGAGCGAAGTACTGGTGGGAGAAGTCCATGGTCGCGCGATGTTGTCCTGGAAGAGAAGAGGCGACTCTATGGAACGAAGAGGAATCGAGAATGGGAAAACGAGCTGGGTAGAAATGAGAGAGCGGATGGGCGTGTGCTGATGAGGGTCCAGGCCAGGAGGGGGGAAAGGAGGGGGGCGGCGCTGGATGGTGAGGGTCGACGTGCCGGTAGAAATGCGCCAGTCTGCACCAGCTCTAGTGCCAGGGTGACAGGGCGAGCACTGCCTAAATGATGTTTGTTGGTGGGAATCGATGGGATCGGACGGGCTTAGGGGCGCAAGGAGGGCGTTGCTAAAGCCGTGAAAGAGCCCACTTGGGACACGTCTAGACTTGCTTCAAGGGTCTTTTTCACTTTTGCTGGCGCGCGGTCAGTTGCGTGTTTGACCACTATGCAATATATATTGCTCCAAGGAAGGGGATCCGTACGGAGACCCTACGGAGAGGTAGGCGAAGATGCCCGAGACCACAACGAAGAGAACGTGGAGCAGCGGGCAGCAACAGCAGCAGAAGGACCCGTGAAGGCGTGGATGCGTCGATGCACAGGCCAGGACAGGGCCAGGCCCAGGGCGAGACGTGGAGTTGGGGGGAGACGCTAAACGCTTGTTGTGATGGAGCAGCCGAGTCGACCGACGGATGATGAGGAAGAGAGAAGGAAGGGTGTGCCGGGCCCGTTGGTGTGTGTGCGTGTGTGTGTCTCCTCGCAGGATGTAAGGTGCAGCACCCACAGTGGGATTGCTGTACCAGCTGCAGACCGCACACTGCAGAGTTGTTGTTGGTGGTGGTGGTGCGGGTTGCAGGCAAGACAAGACAGGACAGGACCAAGCCCAAGACCAGACAGGGCAAAGGCAGGGCAGGGCGGGACAGGGTCTGGTACGACAAACCGGTGGCGCAAGTTTCGAGGGCTTGTCTCAGTGCCGCTAGCGCTGCCGTCGAGGTTTTGTTTTGGATATTTTGCTTGTGCCAGACGATCTGGAGACGAGCAAGAAAAGACGGGGTGACAGGGTCGGATGGATGGGGGACCCGCAAGACCAAGCTCCCTCTTAAGAGAAGTTGTCTCCAGATATAGGGCAGCGAGCGACGTAAGTGTCGACGTGCAAAAGGATGCGTAAGAACTGACGGAGATGGGAAGATAGGACGAGAGCGCGAGGTCCGGACGAAATCACAGGTAGGTGGTGTTCAGGGGCCCCGCCAAGGGAAGTCAAGAGAACTGATGTTTGTGGTGTAGGTGCCCGATTAGATTGACTGCACCCTGCGGGATGGTTGGTCTGTCGTGTGGGAGCCGTGTGATGTGGATGTCGAGGCAAAGTGGACAAGACTGGACGATCTTTGCCTGTGGTGTGCCTGTCTCGTATTCCCAGACTGCCGGGGCGTGTATCGCCAAGTAGATATTGTTCGAAAGATGATATTATTAGGATTGGAATCTAGGCCCGTCATGTCTAGGTCGAAGTCATGGTCGATATTAAGTATGCGGTGCGTTGGCGTCGAAGCAGACGAGAGACAGAAGAGGACTGGCGAGCTGCACGTGGCCGGGCACTTCCCAGGAGAGTTTGACGGGGCTCCTTGACGTCGTTCGTGACTCGTCTGAGTCGGGGTCGAGAGACGAAAGGCAGAAGAGCACTGGCCAAACGACTCAATATGTCGGTCCCCAAGACGCGAGTTGGCGAGCTTAAACCAGCAGAGGCTGCTGGTTGCTGTCCAAGGTAAGGGGAATGCGCCGTAGTGTACCGCAGTAGTGTGGTGGTGAGCCAGGTATGGATGGAAGCAATAGAGTTGGGCGGAAGGTAGCTGCAAGTATCTCTTCAAAGGCTAACAGGGGACGGACGGCGGGGATAAGGTTGCTGTGGTTGAGGCAAAGGGAGGCGAAATCCAGTTTTGTTGGCCTCTGAATATGACAGATGAAAGATCCCTGGGGAGAAATGGAGCTCGTGGGCAGGACTGGCCTGATGGTTTGGAGGGTAAAAAAGCTCAAGGGACGTTGACGTTGGAGCGTGTGTAAGTGAGGTGGCTCAACACAAGGTTCGACGGGGGGGTCGGGAGGTCTGTCAAGCGTCAGATTCCCTTGCTGAAGGGGAGGTGAGGTGTGCTCCGTCACAGCGCATGGGACCTGGACCTCAGTCGTAGTCGGGTTGATGCGCTGGAGTCAGTTTGGACAGGAGAGAGAGTGACGGCTTACTTGGGAAAGGTATCCGTGAGGAAGGCAAGGTACGGCAAGGTGCGGTATGAGATGCCGACGGATCAAATCAGCCCTGCGATGCGAATGCAGTCAGTCGGCAGCATGAATAGGGCAAGGCAAGGCAAGTCAGGCAGGTACCTTCCCTTCCTCCTTGCTTCCCCTTGAGAGCCAGCAGTTGTCAATACAATACCACGCGCCGGCGCACAGAGTCGGCGGATCCCCCAAGGCAGGAACGGGGAATTTCTGCGGGCCAATTCGGCGAAGGAGCCGCCGTGGTGGTGGTGCATCTCCGGAAGCTATCCGCAGCCGGGCCCCTCTTCTTCGCTTCCTTACCGTGCCTAGGTGCCTACCTACCTTCCCTTACCTGGGTAGGCACGTCCCGTACTGCCCCCTTCCTCCACACTTCCAATTCACAGTTGCACCTTTTCCGCGTCACACTTGTTGGGTAGGTACCTTATCTTAGGCTCCATGTCTTTCCTTCTCCTCGCACCACGTTGATTGCACCTCACCTCTCCCAGACCACCAACCTCCTCCTCCATCTCCGTCTTGCTTTTTCCCTAGCGTCAGATGCTTCATCTACCTGCGGCTCCAAGTCTCGTCTCCGCGGGCCGTTGGCGCATCAGTCTATGCCGCACCAAAGTCCAGACAAACACTCGGGCGGCAGCATCAGATCTGACGGCTGCGTTTCCCGTTTCTGCCATTGCCCCGGCCGGGGTATCCTCTCACCACCAGACCATGATGCATTCAAAGCCAAAAAGTCAAACAAAGCTGCCCTATGGCTGTGTCGCCTGCGCGAGAATGCAACCTGACCGAACCTACTTGGACTGCCCGCAAGCTCAAGGCTCAACCAACCAACCGACCATCCAGACCAGAGAACCCACCGTCCTATCGACTACCTTAGCTTACTGCCCTGCAGAAACCGCATCACGCTCTCTCAAGCTCACCTCGGTCGACAATGCCCGCGCTGCATATTCTTCCCAAAGGCAATCAACACGCCCTATCCCTTCAGACAATCGAAGTTTGTTCACCCATCGTGACCATGGGCGTCATTTCTACCACCCTGAGATGACGGATGCCGTGCTATCTATCAAGTCCAGATGACTCCATGGGTCACTAATCCGCGGACCATTCATTCTATTCGGTGTGCTTCACAGGCTCCTCCCTGATGCCACTATCTCCGATCCAGTGCTACCAACGTCATGAATCACCAACAACACGCACCACCACCGTCGCCACCACCACGGTGCTTCATCTCCATCTCAACCTGCAACAGTCTCTAACGTTTGGCATTCTACTGGTTGCGGTTGGCGGACCTTGAACCCGACAACAGCTTGTACAGCTTTCTACAGCTCCAACCGCTTGCCGGTCATCCTTGGCTGCGTTGCTGCACGGCTAACTTGGCCAACAAATACCCGTACCCAGCCGTCTTTGCCGTCCGCTGCTGACCCGCCATTCGTCCGTCAGAGCCCAGAGGGCCGTGTGCTGCAGACGGCGATCCCGGTGCCCTTGCTCTCCGACTTACCTTGGGTCTGGGTCGCTCCTTTTCGTACAGCTTCGTTTTCGCTTCATCGCTGAAGCTCCAGACCTGGACTGTATCGTCGCATGTCCTGACTCAAAATTACGCGCTGCTTTTCTAGAAGAAACAGACTTACAGCAACCAGGTGAAGCTTTCCCCGAGGGAACCACCACATCGGAAACAATACGCGAAAATGCGGCTCGATGCAGTTCGCGGCGGCCATCACCGGCCCAATCATCCTTTCGACATCCACTCTTGAGACTGATCTGCGAGACAACATGCCAGCCGTATCCGATACCCCAGAGTTGCCCAGAGCGCCAATTCCCCACCGGTCCCTCTCGCTAGCAGCTCTTGTCCGACGAAGCCCACCACCGTCACCCAATGCCATGCAAGGCCAGCAACGCACAGAAGCACAGCTTCCTTCTCTTATTTCCACGTCGTCTTTCGTCTTGGGTCGAATCATCCGAGCCCTCTGAGGCCACATGGTGCCGCTGCCGTCTAACCTCGGGCACCTGGCTACCCTTATTGGGCAAAGCAGCCGCCTTCCCAACCTTACGTCTGTCTTGGATAGAAAGACCATCGTCTGGCTGCTCGCCTCACTCCGTTTGTCTGGGTCAAGTTCCACAGTCAGAGCAGCAGATGGGCCTTGGCCCTCCGATCAGCCGTAGTGCCCACATACATGATGCGCATCTCCTCGAGGCCCTGTCCATGGCTCTTCGCCTGCAAGAGACAGCTGACCTGCTGGGCATTGCCTTGGGCGAGACCTCAGGCCTTGGGTCTTGAACAGACGCTTGCAGGTTCGTTCAACCACGCTTCGTTTGGTTCCATGATCTTGGGCGATTACTCACCCCACGTCGGAAACACCGCCTTCACCGTTGGTAGGTTATTCTCGAACTAAGCTGTGTACTCAATTTTGGACTGCAAGTCTGGCGGCTGGCGCCGAACTACGTTCAACCCCGGCCCTACAAGACCAAATGGGATTTCCGCAATCAAGCGCCGCAGATCATGCACTTCTTCTAACATCAAATATGACTGAGCCTCGTGGCGGTTGATGAGGCGGTCATCGCAGACCGCTTCATGCGAATTCCTGTCGTTGGCAAAGGCGGTAGGCTTTACGCCGTAGAAGCACCGACGACGGTTATTCAGCAAACCTTATCCTCCAGCACTTCTGATACGGGCCTCCACGCCATTTCGGTGTTGACAATGTCCGCTTGAAACGGGGATCTGGAAACTCTATTCCAATCTAGGCCAACGTGCATCGTGCCCACGATACCACCCCTCCTTTCATTCCATGTCGGGTCTCGGCTCCTTGCACGGGGGCGCACGGGACATTGAACGACAGAGCCGGGGAGGCTGGAGGGATGAACCCGTGAAAGCTTCCGTTGCAATCATACGCCCAAGACCAGACCCCTTGGCTCACATCTAACAATTCTTCCGATGCAAGCAGCGGCCCTTTAGCTCCCGCGAATTTGGAGTTAGTCGTGTGGGAGGGACGAACGACACTGACTTCGTCTTTATTGCTTCGATGAAGAATCCGACAACCCCCACCATGATCGGCCTTTTCGAGACCGGGTCGAGGGGATGCGAGGGCCTTTTGCGTCGGTGGCAAGAACAAGTCTGCAACAGCTGGGACCATTCAGCAGACGACCTGCGAATCGTTAAGCTTATTCACTGCGACTTTTAAAATAGACGCCGCTGACCAACCCCGCCATCATGTCGTTGACTGGCTGCCGGGGGGGCATGATGCCCCCAGCGGCCGTATCCTCCATATCACTACGTATTCCACATTTCACATCCCACGTCCCCAGAGATCCATCAGCCCTGTAAGGAGGCTCAACCAGTCTGTTTTCCGGCCCGTATCGGATATCATCTCAGCTCGGCCTGGGTTGATGCAGTCAGCACCTGACGCCACTTCATGAGAATCTAACCCAGAGCCGAGGTCCCCGCGTTTCCGCAAATGGCTGTCAGAACTCACATCATTGAAGGAGCTCGAGTCAAGAGTTGGCTTTTCAGGAGTCAATCGTGAAAGGAAAGGCAATGTCGTACGGGTTTACGGAAACCAATCATCCGTTAAGCCCCCGGTGCAGTCGATCACGGCTCACGCCAGTCTGAACGGTGATCTCAGGATGCTCAGCCCTAAACCCGGCGGCTAGCAGATGGGATCGACATGTCAACGCACGTGCGGGAGGCATCATTGACGGGCGCATTCGACGCCACGATTCTCAGCCTTTCAGGCCAGCCTCAAATCCTGTCAGATATGTCCATGTACAGTTCCAAATTCGGTAAGCTGATTCTGACCCTGAGGATGGCTCATTGTGGTGTCGACTGGCTGTTTGCGTACTGCGGTAAATGACGCTTGATCTGCAGCCAGCCCTACGGTAAGGCTTATCACTGTATTGAGAAGCGCTGCACTGTTGGGCCCTGCATGCTCGCCAGTGCAATGGAAACCGAAAGGGGTCAGCCGCAGCCACTTCCGCTCCGTTCGCGCCAATACCCTTCCAACGTGCAGGCCAAAGGCGTTGTTTGTTTTCGAGCTAGCAGTTGATACAGCTAGCCCTTCCGTCAACGACTCTGCATCTTCTACCCCGCCCCTGTTGCAGGGACGAGCGGGCGCAACAAAGGTTCCTCAGCCAGGCTGCCTCCTTGAGATTGCGGGCCGCGGACGTTGGCGGTATCGGTCCTAATATCACGAGAGGTTGGCTACGAGTTACTACTTTGGATTGCCTCATCATTGGACGTCCCGTGTTGGACGTGAACTTCCGCCCAGGCTCGTCCAATCGAAGGGTCGCCATAGACTTGTAGTTCGGGGGACGCGACGGAGAGTTGCTGTCGTGGCGGGCCGGCGGTCTCAGCTCCGACTGCAGATTCGGAGCGGTGCCTGTGCCGGTGAACAATGCCTTTCATCCTTTTAGCGCTGCGCCAAATCTCGCGTTGAGATTGAAGATTTGAGATTTTAGACGCCTCCTCTTCCTTTGTCTTCTCATTAGGGTAATCTCAAATGATGCTGCCTGCGCACGGTTTAAGCTTACATTCCAAGAGCAAGTCGTCTTGCACCCTTCCTTTCTAATCGTCCCCCTCGACCATCCACGCGTTGCAAAGCTTGTTATTTTGGGTTACTTGGCAGAGATGGCTTATTCTCGAGAACGAACCGTCCAAGCGGGGAGGAGGGAAGGCACGAGGAAAAGGGAGAGAAAAACGTGTGAAGCGTTCATGAGTTCAGAGTTCCTTGGCAGGCGGCAGGTAAGAACCGTATCTCTTCTGATGAGACATGCCAATGGCACACATGCCTGCGCTACTCGGCCGATTCGGGGCGCGTGCTACACTATGGAGTCGGTTTCGGATAGTCACGACTTCCCCCAAGTTGGGTAGGTGAAATGAGGTCGCCGATTTGATGTCGGGGACCACGGTGATGGTAGTGGAGACCGGCGGGCTTGGCTGTGACGGGAGGAAGTGGGATGGACGGACGGGGTGCTGTTGTTGTCCGGGGCGGGTGGCTCCGTGTGGATTGTCTAATCGACGGGTGTCTGCGTGATGGGTCCACTGTGATTGTCAACCGACGACGTCGGTCTCGAATGAGATTCAGGCATGGAGACATTAGTTTTTCGCGAATTTATTTGAGTGTAGTGTCATTTTATTTGCTCCATTGTTTCTACTTTTCCTGCCCATCTTGCTGTATGATATATATACCACGTTGAGTTGTGACGGATTATCCTTATCAAAGATGTGGTCTCCTTCCTTTTTGCAGTCCCCATCGTCGTTGGCATCCATCGCCGTCATCCATCGCCGTCATCCATCGCCGTCATCCATCCCTATCCTCCAGCTCTGTTCACATGATAGCTCGAAAATTATAGTTCGCCGGTCTTCGGTAGTTGTTACTGCCATTGTAGATTTCGGTAGCGAGGCGATCGACTTCCAATTCTTTCCACTGAACTTCTTTCACCACATCTTGTCCGGGAAGCGTCAAAGTCGACCCCACGAACTCGAGTGACTTGAGTGATGGTGGACAAAATTGTGCTCGGGCTCGTACTGGGATTGATGAGAGCGAAGTAGGCCGAGTGACAACGATGCCGACGCTATCGAAGACAATGCTCTCGTGGTTCGTCTGCCGTCGGCGATTTTGTCTCGCCTTTATTCGGCCTTCTTATGACCTTCATCGATCGCGTATAGCCGACCTACCGGTTCGCAAGCACGCTTTCGAAGGCAAGTGTTGTTAGTCAGTGGCTTCTGCAGGTCCTCGCTTCCAATGCTCTCCCCTTCTCGACATCATCTGTCGAGTTTACAAACCCCAGTGCGTCCTCAACTGAGGCGGGACAAACAGGCGGCAAGAGTTCTTGGATATTCGGCTCGATCAGAACCAGCCACAGAACAAGCGCAGCCACTGGCTGTACTGGCTGCCGATATTTCGTAAGGAAAATATGTGACAACGTTATGGCGATTGCCACCAAGTCCAAGGCATTATTTATGGCCTTTGCCAGACGTTCCGTATTGTCCTCGGTTGTACATCAGAGGAGTATGATTATACCAAAGAGATCTGGATATATGTGTGTCGCAGTATTCCGCAGGAAATGAGTTGGCGGATGTCATCTGCACAGAGCTAACGCCGTGGGCTGGGTCACATGAAGACCATGTGGTATGCCTCTGCGCAAAGAATGCCGTCAACATGAGCCAGGCACAGCAGTCGACTGACCAACGATTGAAGTCGGTGATTGAGGTGCCAAAGTCGCTCTTCGTGGCAGACTTTTATATCAAAGTATCCGATGCCCGTTCGCTGCCGACATCGAAGTCAGACGTGATGTAGTGACAGAACCCTATCATTTGTGCGCTGTAGCGACTGTCTTCTCGTCGCTGTCGTTATAACCTTCGAAGGAATCAACCGGGAGACTACCTGATTTTCATCTCTGAAAGATTGAATCGAGCCAGGGCCCAGGGGAGTAGTAGTTTGTCAGAGAAGGAGGCCGGCAATGCAGCATGTCGAAGTTGCATTTGATGTCTGACCACATGACCACATAATAGATGTGTCAAGTTTCCGTCAGCTACCGGCATCGAAGTCGGGCTTGAGATCGTGGCGAAACAATGGCACTTCTGCGCAACTTATTACAGTCATGCGACTTGCTCGTCGCTGAATGCAGCGTTTTGATGGCTGTTGTGAAAGCCTTTGAAGCTGTCATTGGCAACTCTTTTCACCAGGGACCATGTCCGTAGCAGTTGCCTGAGGCTTCGTTGTCTTCTTCATCGCCATTGTGGTCTTGATCTTCTTCCTGGGGAAATGGCCAATCTCAGCGCTTCCATGACAGGCTTACAGCGGAGTTGGACTGCGCAACCACGTTCTTGTGATCCCGATCGGGGAATCATACTAGGTTGCAGCCACTGCGATGAATATTGGCTGACAACACGTTATGGTAATGTTCAAGATCGCTGGCCGTCGACATCGACGCAGCAGCACGCCATACGTGGGTTTCCTAGAACCCAACGTGTGTACATGCTGAATTGCACAACAGCCCCCGAAGACATGTTCTTTTCAAGGCACAGGGAGCGAAACATTCCATCTGTTGATACTATTTGGTGATCACACCGGTAAGAGAGGAGATATTTCCGCTTCGGCTTGGTGTAGGGCCCGGGATTCTGAACGATAAGAATCTGGACGTTATTGGCCGCGGCGTATCCCATCGGACCTTCATCTAGGGCAACTACTGTCTGGCCGCGCGGTTTCTGGGCTCGTCGGCACGTATGGCAGTTGCGGATGTACTTCTCAACGTCTCCCGCAAGTCCCTACCAATAGTACTGGCTCTTGATGATCTTCCCAGTTTTGTTTGGGCTGGGGTGCGCGAGAGATTGCTGATCATGGACCTCTAGGATAATCCTCGTGTGCAGGTTCTTTTCTGACGGTACCACGACGCGGCCGTCCATATATACGCCGTGATGCTGGCTAACGCACAGCTATGGCGATCCTGCATGAAGGTAGCTAACTATGAAGAAGGGAAAACTTCGAAAGGAGGGAATGACACCCCGAGTCGTTTTCTCCAGATATAAAGGGCGTCGTGATTGATGTGTCGTCGTATAGCCCAATTCGGAACCGCCTCGAGTAAATTCGAGTAAACATTCGCTGTCAAAGCTTCCTAGACTGAAGCCTTTCCCGAAGTGACCCATTCCACGGAAGAAAACGCCCGAACTTCATCAGTTGGCACGCCTTTCTATAGAAATGGGGTCTTTTTCTTGGGACTTTGTCGACGTCAGGGCGTTTCTAAAGCACCTCAGTGTCTCCAGTGTCTACAGTCTCGTGCAGATGCATTCTGGTATCCTCAAGCTCGATCACTTTCTCGGCCACCGGGATTGTAGAGCACATGAACCGGGCGCTTGTCGAGCTCTGTCCCTCAGTAAAGCCACGAGGAGAACGCCCAGTCTTCTGGGCGGGCATCGCTCGGGATATGATCTCAAGATCGGAAAAAGTACCCCTTCGCCAGGGCAGGTCTTCGGTTGCGTCGTCGTATTCATCACCAGAATTGTTTCGTGCCATTCTGGTTGTTTTGCAGTTGGGTGTTGCAAAAACAAAACTTGTCTCATGTTTCACGACCGCACAGGAAGAATCATGACGTTGATCGAATCCGGCGGGTATTCGGGTTACAAGAAACTCCATACGTCCAACAAGAAAGCGTCTCCGGAACAGTGAATCGGGGCCATGATCATTGCAGCGCCTAGTCAGATACACTACTCTTCGTTGCCTTCTTGATTATTCCGGTCTTGTGCCGGTGCCGAATAAGCCCTCGAATAAGCCCTTCACATTTGGCAGCCTAGGGAAATTGCACTGGTTGTCGTAGTGTGTGGCTACATGCGTCTTGGCCGTGCCGCCGCCGGAGGAGATTGGATTTCCATGGCATCCCCGATTTAAGAACAGAAAGCTCTTTGCTTCGTCGAAAGGGCCCTGGGCTGAGATGGACGTTGACCTGGCCTGGGGCAAAAGTGCGCCCCGGGAGTACCGCTCGTGGGTAATGACTCCTGGTTCTGCTGCTTCTGTTCCCACTCTCGTCTGTTTTCGCCTATTCTTCCTTGCAACTTCATGTTGCTTCAAGTTCCCGCTCTTTTCGAAAACAACATGGCACTCAATGTATCCACTTTCAGAAAATATCCTTGTGAATATCCAATTTACTATAATTGTTGCGTATAGCAACAGAGGTATTCATCGGAAGACTTCCATACTTCTCAATGGTGTATGCGGCTGATAATGTCATTAAGAGCCAGGCTTTTGAGAGCCGTCCTGAATTCTTCGTGAAGCTTGGGACACTCGGCCATCGTCTAGACCAATAGTAGGCAATCAAGACGATAGAGGGATATCTCTGCCCTCGATCGTCTTGAGGGCCCGGAGGCGATTGAAGTTCAAGTTGACGCCGAGGCTTGTGAAGTTTGCAGGCCGTCTGGTAGGGGCGTCCTCAGCTGTCTGATGGCATTCTTGATGGCTCCATCATGAAGGATGGTGGGGCCGATGTTCGACCTTGGCCTCCTCCAACCCAGTGGACATAGTTTGCGGGTTGTTCCTCAGATCCATTACAGGCCATGGTCATGGATGCTTCCGAGACCCTGGAGCCCAAGCAGCTGTAGTAGCCCACGATGTCGTATCGCTGTCTTCTTTGGAAATTCTCTCGGAACAGCTGCATACGTTCGGTGTGGGTATCGTACCGTAGTGGAAACTCCGACGATCAGGGCCAACAAGGGCATAATCCCATGTTGGCTGATGCGACGGTACCGCAATCGGGTTCTTGTCCATAACCCCTCCCATGAGATGGATGTGTCTGGAGCCTGCATGATGACGTTCAGCATAGGACTCCCGTACGACGAAGCTGAGCCGGGAGTAACGGGAGAGCTAGCTTCAGTAAACATAGCAGGCCCTGAAGATGCCGTGTAGCTGCTTGGGTTGCCCGGGCCCGGGGATAACCAGCTGGAACTCCAAGAGACAACCGCACCATATCTCCTTCTCTCGGCTGCGTAAGGCGCAAAAAGCGGTATAAAAACAACGGCTCTGAAGTCTCCCGTACTAGATGTGACGCGAGTCAGGATGTCATCCACAGGCCAATCCTTCCCATTGCGTAGTTGGAGGTTGAAGTAGCAGGGTAGGCGATTACATTGCTGTATACTTTTGATCTTGAGACTCGAGTCCGTAAAGAGAATGTGCTGAATTTCGGTTGCATACTGTTTCGGGTGGCCATCTCATCTTCAATCAAATAGCTGACATTTTCGCCCATGTTAACTTCGATATCCTCTCGAGCGAAGCTTTTCATACGTTGCGAGTATAGCTGCTCATGACAGCCGCCATTTCCGCGTAACTGGAAGAGATGACTGCCCACGTTCGTGGCTTGGTCGAACTTTGTGGGCTACTCGTTATACTGCAACGTCCTCTGAAAACTAGGACCCCGGTATCTACACTTTCTGATATCCAAGGGCTCCAAGGTGCGTACTTTGATGTAAGCATGTCTCGGATGGGTTATCAAGAGCCCACCAAAGCAAATCCATCCTCCCATCCCAGTACTCCACAATATTCGCCTCTGAAGTAGAGACCACTACGTGTGCTAGATGGCTGACCGACTGGAAATTGCATGATACGGAGGACCTCATTCTGCACCTCGGACATGTCTATGTTGATGAAGAGGGCGTTGGGCACTACCTCGTCAGGATGGACGGTGATCAATATAATGTTAGGGATGATCTGATTGTCCCGTGTAAGACCAACCATTAGTATGGTTAGTCTACTATGTAGTGAGAAGTAGCCGAGTACAATCGGTATATGGCCCTTGTTGACTGGTGCGCTATCGTAGTGGTCCTTTAGCTATCCGATAAAGATACTTGTTAGCTTCAGTAGCTCAGCGATATCCATTAGTTTACCTGAGAATAGCAAGCTTTGGGCGCTGTGATTAGACTTCGCATTCTTAGCACCAGCGTTGCTAGCCGAGGCTCTCTTGCTGCGATCCGGGTAAGGTGCTGGCCTGGGTCTGCGGGAACGGCCTCTCACGGGAAGGCAAAGAACGGTAGGGTTGAATTTGATCTTCTCAGCGTCCCATAGATGTTGTTGAGCATGGCCATACCTTCAAGCTCCCATAGGGTCTTACTGGCCAAGGTGATGTCTCCATCGGCGCCATAGCAACGTCTGTACCGTGGGTCGCGAAGCTTTCGTCATGGAAAACTTCAGAGAGAAGTCTAGTCTCATATATAGCTCGAATAATGCGGTGACTTTCCCGGACTGGTAGGTCCAAGTCCTCCGAGACAAATCTCGGGCAATCATCCCGGGGTTATTAAAATACGTGCTCACAATGTATATATTAAGCTCACGTCGGCTTAGTAGATGCTGTCTAACCCGCTGTTTCTGTAATGACTCTATCCAAAACGCTGGGGTTGCTCTTCCCAGTGAAGGATGAGTGTCCTGGAAAGAGCACTCAAGTCGGGCCTACATATGGCAACGCTTGGTTGCTTTTGCGTTGTGAAGAGCCATAAAATGTTTTCCCATGGCCCACGGGATAAAAGACATCTGCGCTGTTGCTCGGGTCTGACGGAATTAGCTCTTCCGAGACCACTCTATCCGCTTTTCGGAGCACTCCCTACGCGTTGTAAGCTATAGCTAAGGCCGGGCCCGGGGGATGGGGGCGAGATGATGGGATCTGCGAGGTTCGTGTGGCTGAGGTGAACTATAGTAAGGTCCAGGGTGTAGAAGATATCGGCTGAATCCAACCAGGCCGAGGCAATAAAGAAGTAAACTCTCAATATCTCTGGTGAATCGGTACTCTTATAGAAGCTGATGCTCTCTTGGCTTTGAGGACGATAAGCTCTTTCTCATGCTTTGCGCGAAGGGGCCCCTTGGATCGTCATCCGCACTGAACTTGGTAATGATCCGTCTCACCAACGATGGTCATCTTCGGCAAGTATCACCTTGACGAGGCTTTGTAGACCTTTGTTTACTGCCTGATTTCAGAAGAGCGGAAGACAGCGCCTCTGCCAGTAGCGATCCAGCCCATTCCGGTCAGCTAAATTTGCTGCAAAGTTGGGGAGCCGGATATAACTACCTCAGGCGTCCTTCCAACGCGCAAAGATTCCCGGCTTAGTCTGAGTTGCAACAGCGGTGTGCAATTTAGAAGGTAGTTGAACGTAAAACTCGTCAGCATCGCTAGGGTCGGATGAGACATGTCTGGAGGACTCTTGTATACGACGGCATCTCACGGGCCCGTCGTAGTAAGATTATTGAGAAAGGAGGCAGCGCTGCAACACAGCTTTGGTTCTCAAGGGACAAAATTTACCGCAGTAGCACCTGGCTTTCATCGTCGGTGTAGCTTAGAAAACCATCGGTCAGCTTGATTGAGGCATCCGGCTAGATGACGCAAGACAATATTTTCATCTTCTGAGACGATCCAACGCTGGGGAACACATGGAAATCCTTTGAGATTGTCCATGTATCATACATTACGGACGTCAAACGCCAGGCTTGACAACGTAGCTTGGTTGATGGTCTGGTAAGCCGGCAGTACAAATCCCAGGCCGCCATCCTTAAGCGATATTCGCTGGCCATCCGCTGGCGGCGAGGAAGGGGTGGTGTCTCTTGGCTAGGTCCAATGGTAGCATGCCGTCGGTGTCTCTGGTATCCGCAGCGGCACCATCCAGCAGAAGAACGTCTACGGCGCCAATTTACGCACTGCTAAGTATAAGGGCTTTCGGTTTCATGCGTTCGCATGGCGATCCAGAGAGTCCGCATGTCGTGGTCACGCTAGGGCCCAGGGATGAAGCATGATCATGACGGGAGCCAAGACTGTCGCGGGGAGCTCCCGGCGCGCAGGAGCAAGACTGGCAAATTTGGGAATACCTCTGATATTGCTGATTCTGTGGAGGAAACAGTGTACTCAGGAAGGAGCCCATGGCGTATTAGTTCCATGTAGATGACAAGAGAACCGTTGAGAATTGTGATATTGAGCACAGGTATGAAGCCTGGTAATGATTGCAAGTTGAGTAGGGCCGCTGGTGCTGGAGGCCGGTATTGCAGTGATGGGATTGAACCTCTGCTCGGATGAAAACCGGAGTATGGGGAATATTTCATGGAAAGGGTACGGAGAATATGCTCTTGTTCGAAAGACCACCCAACATCCGCAGAAGGCGTGGACTACTCAATCGAAGCGAGTCCTCCCATTAGAGGAACTGCAACTCAACAGACCGGGTCGCGTGGCTTTGGCTACGCACTGAGCATTGCACGGAGACGCAACGATCGCATAGTCTGACGACATGCCTTCAATCCCGTCCATGCCTTATACAAGGTTGTCTCTGGCAACAACGTCATCCTGTCTGGGTAGGGGATGACACCGAGACCATAGTGGAATCGCTGCCGGCTGAGAGACTGCCCGGGCCCCAGTGCTTCTCAGCAAGTCGACTTGAACTAATACTTCATCAAGCAGGCGCAACTTGAGCCGCATCTCTGCATGTACGGTATCGATATAGCCGCGAGTGCCCTGCTTTGATCGTATTGAGGCCTTTATGGATGCCGTCTAGAATGCTGCAGAAGCCTTCTAGGATGCCGCAACAGTTTTGTTTCTGGGCACATGATCTTCCTGATGCTCCCCAAAAACCAATGACCGGTAACCGGTCGCATGTCCACATCCCTAATAACAATGGCTTGCATGTGGCACCGGCTATATTCTTTCGAGATTCCGTAACTGTTCCCTGGAGTGGACCATACAGAGTTCGTCGATACTCGCGGGCCAATCTAGGCCGTGGAACAGGATCTCATGGGCGCGAATGGCTGAGGGTCATGTTGTTCCTAGGTTGGGATGCTGAGCTACTGCTTCAGCTTCGGGGCATCTGGCTCAATTGTCAAAACTGATGCTGGGGTCTTCTTTCCTGGCTGCGCGGCGAGTTGACTGCTGGCCCGGGTGGCGTCCTGAAACTGAGCGCCAGAGAACAACAGTTTCTCGTGCCGTTTCTTGTGTCCAGAGGCCTTGACATGACGATTATCTGGGGCTCGGGGGCCCCCGATGACTTCGTGTACCGAACGATTACTAGTCAGTGAGTCCTGTGGGAGGCTGCTGGCATTCTGCTTGACGTAATCGAACCGCAGCTGAGGTTGAGTTTCACGCCTCTTTAACACCAAAGCGCGCGTGAAGTCGACCGTCCACGGCAGCGCCCCCTTCATGAGGCCTTCAGCGTCTACATCGACCATGAATAGCAACTTCTCTTCCACACTTTCTAGTCCATGGTTCAGTGAGCGCGAATGGTTATCTCGTCACGCGGCGATGTTATGATGAGACTTTTGATGGACAGCAGGACCGTCGAATAGTTGCCTCGTTCCGGGAAACAGCCCGCCAGGCAAAGGAGCTGAGGTAGGCTATACAGACTAATCCGCGGCAGTCCCAGCTTCCACCTGACCTTGTGTGTGATATCCTCTTGCGTGATAGAGTAGATGAGGTTTCCCTGCCGCAGCCCCCACACGTTCGCATACACATTGTACAACATCATTCGCACCATGTCGATCTGCCTGGAAATCTTGATGTTGTCGTAGGTCTCCTTGGTATCTTTTCGTCGGCTAATGACCGAAAACTAGTGGTTCGCGATGTTCTCCTTCAGCGTTGCCAGCATGTTCTCAACGCAGGCCGAGCCGCGTGTATCGTTGATAGCTGGTGCTACGTGGTACTTTCGTCGAGAATCAGTCTCCAGCATGGCCTCGACCGTATTTAGAAGAATCGCATCCCATGATCGCAGTGGCCCAGAGGGGGAGGGGGGGG